>JAOVVB010060483.1:0-28967 GCA_028570985.1 Heterobranchus longifilis | reverse complement strand
GCCAGTTAGTCAGTCAGTAACTCAGTTAGTCAGTCAGTCAGTCAGTCAGTCACTCAGTCAGTCAGTCAGTCAGTCAGTCAGTCACTCACTCACTCACTCACTCACTCAGTTAGTCAGTCAGTCACTCACTCACTCAGTAACTCAGTTATTCAGTCACTCACTCAGTCACTCAGTCACTCAGTCAGTCAGTCAGTCAGTAACTCACTCACTCACTCACTCACTCAGTAACTCAGTCAGTCACTCACTCAGTCAGTCAGTCAGTCACTCACTCACTCAGTCACTCAGTCACTCACTCAGTAACTCAGTTAGTCAGTCACTCACTCACTCACTCACTCAGTTAGTCAGTCACTCACTCACTCACTCAGTCACTCACTCACTCACTCAGTAACTCAGTTAGTCAGTCAGTCAGTCACTCAGTCACTCACTCAGTAACTCAGTTAGTCAGTCACTCAGTCACTCACTCACTCAGTTAGTCAGTCACTCACTCACTCACTCAGTCACTCACTCACTCACTCAGTAACTCAGTTAGTCAGCCACTCAGTCACTCAGTCACTCACTCACTCAGTCACTCAGTAACTCAGTCAGTCAGTCAGTCAATCAGTCAGTCACTCAGTCACTCAGTCACTCAGTCACTCAGTCAGTCAGTCAGTCACTCAGTCAGTCACTCAGTCAGTCAGTCAGTAATTCAGTCACTCACTCACTCAGTCAGTCAGTCAGTCAGTCAGTCAGTAATTCAGTCAGTCAGTCAGTCAGTAATTCAGTCAGTCAGTCAGTCAGTCAGTCAGTCAGTAATTCAGTCAGTCAGTCAGTCAGTCAGTCAGTCAGTCAGTCAGTCAGTCACTCAGTCAGTCAGTCAGTCAGTAATTCAGTCAGTCAGTCAGTCAGTCAGTCAGTCAGTCAGTAATTCAGTCAGTCAGTCACTCACTCACTCAGTCACTCACTCACTCACTCAGTCAGTCAGTCAGTCAGTCAGTCAGTCAGTCACTCACTCACTCACTCAGCCAGTTAGTCAGTCAGTAACTCAGTTAGTCAGTCAGTCAGTCACTCAGTCACTCAGTCAGTCAGTCAGTCAGTCACTCACTCACTCACTCACTCACTCACTCACTCACTCACTCACATCAACCCATTTATAGGGCTGGTCCCCCAGCTTTGCTGAGGTCCAGCCAAAAAAATTATTATAAATGCAGTGGCACCTCCAGAATGAGTGGCACACCAAAACCAAAAGCTATAAGAGATGGCTGAGTGATAAGCGTGTGTGCATGCAGCCCCTGTGTGTAATGACTGTGCTTTGCATATCACATTCAATATGTTTACATGAACACTATTTACATGATGTTATTTGTCATCTATTCTACCAACATGTCATTGCTTGTCAATGATCATAGCTCTTCTTTTATGAATTTTAAGGCATTATCAGGAGAAAATAGTAAACGTGATCTTTATACACATATCTTGAGGTCAGAGGTCAAGGGACCCCTTTGAAAAAGGCCACGCCAGTTTTTCCCCTCGATAAAATGTAGCTTAACTCTGGAGCGTTATTTAGCCCTTCCCGAAAAGCTGCACAGACTGGCATCATTTTCGATTTCGTATCAACTTTTTGACAGTTCTTAAATAAAGTAAATCCATAGGAATGAGTAAGGATTGTGGTGAAACTAAAGTACTTTTCTTTGGGAATTGTTACCACTTGTTGTGAGAAATGTAACAACTTTCTCTAATTCAAGAGGAATATAAAAGGCCGGTGTGTCTCTTTACTTTGTTAAATGGTGGTGATGATTGAATGATGTATAAAATGAGACGTTAACGTAAATATCTAATCAGCCAATCACGTGGCAGCAACTCAATGCATTTAGGCATGTAGAGCATGTAGCAGGATAGCACGCCGTGTCACAAAGCTCAAATCATCTCAACATTGAGTTCACTGAACTCAAATGAACTTGTCATTTTCAACACGGACACGGACTTCCTGTGCAGACAGGAAGTAAGGCTTTATCCCGGCACTGTTTGGTAAACCCGCCAGACTATTGCGTCAGTGATCGCCGATCAATCAGCTGATCTATACTTCCTCAACACGTGGTAACGGTTGCTGCCACCACCACCACCACCGTTGGCTCATTTTTAAAAGAAATCTCAAGACATATCTTTTTAGCCTGGTTTATAATTAAGGTGCCTCGTCTTTTCATTGCCTTTTAATTTCTTTTAATTCTTTAACTCTTTTATTCTTTGTTTTATTTATTTTATTGACTTTTCCCGATTTTAATGTTTCATTTGGATAGATCGTATTCATTGTTGTTGGTTTCTTTGTATGTGCTGTTTTAATCCCGCTCTGTGAAGCACTTTGGGCTGCTTGTCATGAAAGGTGTTATATAAATAAAATAAAACTGAGTTGAGCTGAGTAGGTTTCAGTTTGTCCGTGAATAAATACTGCAGCTACTTTTACAACATTTGAGGCGATGGTTCATAACTGACATGGAGTGCAAGCCATCTCTGGTCTGTTTAACAAAGTGACATTAATTACACAAAACACAGATGACTCATCCAGAACAATAATGTGTTGAAAACAGGCCTATTGTTGAATTAATTTAATTAAAGCAGTCTTCAATTATCTCACTCAAAATGTGGCTTCACCACGTCATGTGATATCCTACTTCAGTACTCAACAAACAAATATCACTGCGACCACAGCAGATGAACTTTTAATATCCAGCATAATAGACACCGCCGCTGACTATCCCTGTAACAATTTGGCCACACAACGGCCGCGGTCCAGCCACACACTAGGTTTACATTTATAGTCTTTTTGCATCTCATCTCACATGTTCTGAAAGGGAACGTGTGTACGGTGTACAACAAGTGCTTTTCAATGACGGATAAATTGGATCGATAATTTCTTGTTTTACTAAGTAAATTAAATTAGAAATGCAGTGCTGTGCATTGAAGGTGCCTGCACATGCATCAGAGTGACCTTCCGGTTCAACAGAACGTCTTTCAACCAAAAGGTTCGAGTATATCGGCAGCATTCGCACGCGCGTCCCTCTGCAAGTCATCAAATCCCTACAGATTAATTAAATGGCATATATGTTTATTCTCTCAGTGTCATATGCTCAGTAACCTCTCCCCTCCATCACGGGGGTAAACTCTGGTGTTTTGATTCGATCAGTCAAAATACATTCCAGTTTAGTTTGGTTATTAAACCGAATCCTAACTAAGGTCGTGGACGTTAACTATAATTGTAATTTATCCATGTACATGTACGTACAGGCCCATGGGTCGAAGAAAAAATTACGGGAACACATCTAACAATAGGCTATAATTTATTACAACACCACCACAAGTTACAGCCCCAAAAATAACCAGAGTCCAATCAACAACTGTGATAGGACTCTCAGCAAACATTTAACACAAGCTTCAGAGGCTAGATGGCATTACATTGTACTGTTATTGTGTTCACCTACTGCGCAAATCAAATAAAAAAACATGCAAATTAACCATGAATACAACTGTTATAATATTTCACTTTCATCCAAACTGCTGCGTAGTCGACTGTAATGTGCGTTTCTTAGCTATCCCTGGGTATCACTGATGAAAGTGAATGAGGTGACAGAGGAAAAAGAAAAAAAAAAGGAGGAATACAATGTTCAAAAGCAAAGCTAAGACACTAATGTAAAACAGACATGCTGTCAGCTTAATAGATATATTTAGAGGTAATAACTGAATCACTGCATGCGCTGCATTATTGACTATTTTTGGGACATGACACAATGTACTCCTAAAAATAATAGAGCGACAAATTTATTAGCACAGATCATCTGTGGAAGTGTGGACAACAACTCTGTTTCTCTCTCACACACAGACATAGACACACAGAGCTATGTACTGTACATGCAAACACACACACACACACACACACACACACTTAGAGATCCCCCAAGAGGTAACTCAAATGTGCATCTGATGCAATAGTTAGCAACATCCCTGCAGACTGCCACAGCCTTTTACCTCCAGGATTTATGTGCGTGGGCTCCATCAATCCGACAGAGAATAGCCTGCAAATACAGAAAGCTAATCACCTGCAGCTAAGTGGAAATGATATCTTTCCTCGTTGTGCTGTTTAGACATTCCCCATATATTTATTTCGAAACAACTGTCAGAGCTGCGTCGAGCCAGAAGACCGAAGGCTGAGTTACAACCACAGTTATTAAATATTACACAAAAAGTAGCGAGAGACATGAAGGTGCCTTTGAGAACTTTCCGTATCAAGTCCTTTTTTTTTTTTCATTTTCCTGAAACTTCTCACTTCTGCTTTCGACAAGATCAGCCGCGGCCCTTTTCGAGCATGTGGTGAGGCTGTCGAATTCAGAAATAGCCTCTATGGTCAGTGTACATGTGTGAGAGAGCAATTGTTCACATTGTGTACCTTTATAGCTACAGTCTTATCTACATCTCAACAGAACATGGGCTACACCTTTACTACCCCCCCCCACCAAACCCCAACCTCTCGCATAACAATACGACCTCTGTAACACAAGTCACGGACTGCATGTATGTCAAGGTGTTTGCGGTCCAGCAGTGGAAGTATGTGAAGTTAATATTAAATATGAATTCTGTGAAATCAGGCAGATATGGACACTTATTTTTCTAACATGGTTGCAATATGCACATAAAGACTAAAGTAGGCCTATATTGTTGTTTATTGTAAAATAAGTGGATGCAATGGAAAAAAAAAAAAAGAAGTGCATCCCCCGATAAACCGTGCCTGTTTCCACGGCAACTGTAGTGCAAAGTTAATTAGATTCAGAGAGTCCGAGGAGCTGGACGAAGAATAAAAGAGGGTATTCTACAATGAAGAGGGGTTAGTTAAGGTGGCTGCTGCTGCAAATTCCTCAAACGTTAGCTGTAACGTACACCTGCCACGGTCTCATCTTACACAGGAACAACTTTGGGACTTTCTGGACTTGGACTCACATTTGATGACTTGATTTGAAGACCGGTTTATGTGAGCTCAGAAGTATGACGTGATATTTATGTCGAATTTAAACAAGAGCTTAAATTGGAAAAGTATCTGTTGTATGAAAACCAAAAGTACAGGCAGGCTGTTTGTTCATTTTTAGAGCCAACACCAGAATTCCTGAGGTCATTAAGATATAAAGGGCTGGATAGAAACCAATCTGCAACCTTTGTAATGACAATTGTTTAGGACATGAGGATCATATTTTGTTTGAATGTAAGCAGAATTAATTATAGAGAAAGTAATTTGCCAAAGTATTATTTAAACAGTCCAACTATGTTTAAATGTATTTTGTTATTACAGTCAGATGAGCCAAAAGTTATTTGAACTAGATACCTTTTTTTTTTTTTTTTAAAGAATGTCCTTTCTTTGTTTAAATAACATTTTATTTTAGGCCCTATATTATGCCGTGTGCCATTATTTTGTTATTATTGAATGTTCGGTTTGTGCTCCATGTGTGAGCATGGTCCTGAGCAACATAAATAAAAATAAAAAATAATTTAAAAAATGATTTTGCTTTATTTTATGAAGTGTATGTCAGTTATTTCCTTTCGTGTTTGTAAGCAGATAATCAAATGGCCTGTTGAAAAGAGCTATGTAATCCTTTAATCACTTTATGAGACTATCAGATCATAAGAAGTAGGTTAATCTATTAGCCCAGGAAATAAAATATGGTTTACAATCCATACGGACATATTTTAGTCATTTCAGGTGTGTTTTTCTTTTGGAGTAGGCCCTAGAAGTCACATGCTTTCAGTATATTTTTGTGCAGTTCACACATGATAAAAAGGCCGTTTAATTGCCTACTAGTTGTATAAACTTTGTAGTGAGGCTGCACTGTTTTCTGCCCTTTGTTCTGTCGGGGTGTTTTGTGTTTATTCAGTGAGCTCTGCCTCTGCGCGTCAACGCATTGTTTCCCGAGGATCCAAGAGAAAAAGTCCATTGTTGTTGCGAAGTTTTTAATCTGGGGATTTAAAGCACATCACATGCTCAGACTGAGCAGCGGGGCGCTGCACCACAACAGGAAAACTGCTGCAAAAGTCCATGCTGGGGAGGAAACGATTCATCCGGACAGGACCGAGGAAAAAACATTTTTATATTCACACTGCAATGCCAGCGCACTTTTTGGGAGTTTAGGATCGCAGGGGAAGCGTGTTTAAAGAGTCCCACCGGGAAAGGGGAAACTTTTTTTTTTTTATTCTCTGGAGAAACTTTAAGGATAAAGATGACGCTCAAGTACAGCCAGCGGTCTCTGATAGTTCTGTCTCTACTGGGGACTTTATCGGCCATCATGTCTGTTTTATCGGTCATTTTGATTTTCCAGCTCCAGTCTCAACAGACGGCAGTGAAGGAGTCTCCCCCGTCCACCTCCGCGCTCATACCGGCTCATATCTGGGCCGTGCTGCTGCCGGTGTGCACGGTGCTCTCTGCTCTGTCCCTCACCCTCCATCTCAGCTCGGTGGTAGTGTGTCTCCTCCACAGCTACTTCTCTACAGAGGTCTGCAGAGAGCAGGACACTGAAAGGTAGTATTTAGTCTGCATGTAACGCTCCTCTTCTACCACAAGTTACAAAAAAACACCTGTTAGCCGCTTCACTCACTTGTAGTATGCTGCTGTTGATCCAAATGGTTCAGAAACAGATAGTTCCGGTCAGTTCTGATTCTCATTACAGCTAATTGCAATATTAATACGCTGAAAATCACCACTGCAGTAAAGCGACCTTTAAAGCAAGACTATGGTGAGTTTTTAACGAAGAAATAACAAAACCTTTCACTAACAAATAAAAAGTTGAATTTATGAGTAATAAACCCCACCCTTGCTATATCATTAAAATATCCAATGTTATTATCTATGACTGTGATATGAAAAAGGGGGACATTAACGGTTTCATGTATTTTGACCATGCTAGGCTAACTGTTGTAGCCTACTGTAATGAATTATGGTGCAGGCCAACTGATAAAATTTGGTAGCCCTAGCATACTAATTAAGTAGGCTAACTTGTAAACCTCAGAAAATCATAGTTTGTATATATATAATTTTATATAGGCCTATTGATATATATTCATAGCATGGCTAAAAGAAGTAGACCTACAACTCAATTGAGACGAGGTTCTGTAGCCAGACTTTCTTGCCATGTAAAATATTATTTCACTTTGCTGTCTGTAACGCACAGTTAAAAATGGGGACATTTTCAGGGACAGGTCATCAAAAACTGGGACTGTCCCCAAAAACCTGGGACGTTTGGTCACCCTAGTCTGGTATTACCATTAGCTTTAGTGGCTAATGTTAGCTAGCTAATGTTGTTTAACGGCCAACACTCAGTTTACTTGTGTTACGTAAAATACATTTTAGCATTAATAGTATCCTGTAAGTGTCACTTGTGGCAACAGTGGCTACTATTAAGCAAATGTTACATCATTTCACCTTTAACTCGGCTACTTGTTTAAGTGCAATGAATGACCAGGAAAATATAACCCTGTGTTATGTAATGCAATCCAATGCAACAACTACCCTGTAATAAATCCTGCCAAGCAAAGTTTATTTTTGTATAATAGTTGTTGACACTATGCTGGAGAGATGTTAATTAATTCAACTTTATGTAGACCTTTTTCACAGCAGATATTTTGACATGTCATAGTAGGAAAAGCACAGGTGAAATTGAAAAATTAATGATGGCTCAGTTCCATTATATGTCCCAGTGCACAATACCAGGACCTCCCCTAAGTGGAATGCAGCCATCATTAAGGTTATTAAATACGCCTGTGCTTTTCCTACAATGACAAGTCAAAAGGTCTTCTGTGAAACAGGTCTATTGTTTGTTAGTTTGTGGTGTTTTTGTCCGTATATGTAAATGAGCAAACTTTCAATATCAAGCAGAGCAAAACAAAACCACCACAAAGTGCAGCCTCAAATAAAAACCTAGAATTTAAGCAATGCCTTCCAAAAACATAACGCTTTAAGAAAGGTAATAATTGCAATGCATCCTGCATAGGCTCCTATTTTCTGGTCACACAGTCAGAGTACAACGCTGTTACTATAAATGGGAAATAACATTTTATCTGTTCAGTAAGTGTTTCTTCCTGTGCTCACGCTATCTTCTTTAATTGTTCTCTGTAAACCACAGCAGATCCTGCATTAAGTTTAATTAAAAGAAAACACAGTTTCAGAAGTATAAAAGGGCCTTCCTTATGTGTCAGAGTGCAGAGGCCCGCGCTGCAATGCTGCTGGCCGACCCCCACCTCTCAAACCCTATGAATCCCATCTAAACAATGGCCTTCCTCTCATTATGCACCCAGCACACGGCCTCTAGCTGGCCCTTTCCCACGTCGGTTTATAAATCCAACAGCATATCCCAGGACCTCCCTACTGACAGAGGAGACATTCCAAGAAAATGTGAATACTGAGCTTTTCAAGACATCTAGCATTCACCCAGATAATCAATAAGCAAATGTTTTAGGACATGCAGTTCTAATATAAAACGTTACCAGGGGAGAAATAAAAAAAGAAAGGTTGGATTGTACAGCAAAAAAAGGTTTCATTGAACTGAGATGAAAGAAAATCATCAACACCGAAATTGTTTCCTTAAAATCGTCTTCATTTATGCACGTATGATCAAAGGAGCAATGTTAAAGTGTCAACATGTCTGACATTGATATGACATTTGTTTCCACAGAGCAGACTGGTTTCTTTTGGACAGCAGAGCTGTACGACACGTGGCTATCGGACTGTTCTGCCTGGGGGTTTCTGTCTACTTGGCAGGTAAGAACAGTGAAAAACAAGACTTTTTTTTTTAAAGATTCAGAATTTTCTCTAGATGTTGTCAAATCTGGCATGTCGTATATTTAATCCTGAAATAACGTTATTGCCTTCTTGCACATATTTGTAAGTTTTCCATGTGTAAGTGTGTTAAGCTTTTATAATTTGCATGCAGGGTACTTTTTGGTCTTTAGCCTTTAACAACAAATTCATAAAGACTTGAAAACATGTGTCCAAAACATTGGCGGTGCAGTGGATTTTCAACAGCAGAGGCATTTCTCCCCGGTCCGCCCGGCGACTCCACGAGAACAATGCATTCTTTGAGCAGCGTCCATGACTTAAGTGTTTTTAATGCTGAACCTGGCAGCGCTGTGGCGCTCTGTTCCACTGAGCGGCTTGTACTGGGGGGGGTCACTGGAGGCGGTCACTCCATTGTGATGAGGAGGCGTCGCCCTTATGACCCCACTTCTGCCTCAATCAAGAGGTAGTAGAGCAAAGGACTGTAGAAGCAAACACCGCCAACTCAGGAAGTCACGTCACATCCCAGAGCTGTGCTTTTCTCCTCCTTCCTTTAGCATGCCCGAGTCCATAGTCCTTTTCCTGGAGATAAACATAGGACAACTCAGCTAAGAATAGCTAGCCTTTAGATGACATTTCAACAACCTTAAATACATTTTTGTAAAGCATCCAACACACATCACATTGCTGTGATGTGGAGAAAGTAATGTTAAAATAATAGGGCTGTTCCAAATATAATTCTTGGGGCTTCGAAGCTTCATTGAGGAATAATCAAATATATTCAAAGCTTAGATGGTTGAAAATCTGCAAAGTAGGGATGCCACGGTGAGGACATTTTCCCACCGGTTAATAAACTTGTTACAACACCGGTGTTACTGATTACACCGCAAACACACCACGGATGGCTGTGCCTCTCTGGGTCTCTGGTCGAGCATTTACTGTGTGGCCCAATTTAGCAGCCGCCGGGTTCAGACTCGGCACTCATGTTAACCATAGACATGTATATATATATGATGTTCAGAGCTATGCAACATAACAGAGCTATGCGACGCACACAGCAGAGCTATGCGACGCAGAGCTATGCGACGCATGCAGCAGAGCTCTGCGGTCGGCTCGTGATCAAGGTTTTGGTCTGTTTTCTCTGTGAGTCGCGAGTGAATCTGGCAAGAAAACACACTGATAAATCTATTACAAACAGTATAGATATTTTATATGATATAAATGTTCTGATTCTGCACTTCTGCTTTACACTTTGACACCAAATCCTCCGCCATCGTTTTGTTGTGAAGTCAAAGTTAAATCGGACTCCTGCAGCTACACTCTGCTGCTTTACGGTGCAGCAGACACAACGTGGCCGCTGATACACAAAAATGAACTAAATGGGTTTTCTTTCTATTTTTAAAAAAAGCAAGCGGTGGAGGTGGTGAGAAAGTAATGTAATGGGTGTATGCTCAAATACCGTGCAACACTGGTAACACTGACTGCCGTGGCAAGCCTACTGCAAAGTTTCCCTTTAATCAGAGCACTCACGTAAGAATGTAGCAGAGCCTAAATAGTTTTTTTTAGAACTTATGAACGATACTATCAATCTCCACTCAGTTTCAGTCCCTGACTACACTGCACCTACACATGCACCCTCTGCATACAACAAACTGCGCTATCTGTCTGAGAATATCAACTAATAATAGTTCATGATGATGCATAATGGATTTCTTATTTCATGGGCTTTTTGGGGTAATGCATATTTAATTAACTAAAAAAAAACAGAAGCATTTGAATACCGATTTGGACGTCAATTACCATGGCAATGGTCGAAGCGTAGAAACTACAAATGATGCAAAAATTGGGAAACTAGCAGCAAACCCTGATGCAAGTAAACATAACAACTTTCAAGGCCTTTTGTTTAAAGTTATTTGACCCAATACAGATGAACCATATAACAGATGAATATTGTTTGTGGTCATTTAGTGTTTCTGTGTATATAACTTCTCTGTTTTTCTACCCTCTTCTCTTCCTCGGCAGCTATGTCGATCTTTATGCTCCTCATATTTGAGGTGGAGACGGGCATCGCAAGCGCTTGCGTACTCTCCTCGGGGATCCTAATCCTGCTGGTCATTGTGATCCACTCTCTGGTCAAAGCTTCTCGCAGTGCTAAGCGCTATCACAGCGACCACCTCGACACCCTCTTCCAGAACGACCACGGGAGCAGCAACACGCCCGTCTCCCGACACTGCGAGCTCAAAATCGGCGTGGACAAACCGCGGATGCACCGCAGCCAGTCTCACCTCCAGCAGCATCAGATCTCCTACCCTCAGTGTAGCAACCCGAGACAGCAGCAGCAGCAGTACCAGCCACAGCAGTACTCCCCTGCGGGAGGCTCCCAGGACCACGCCAGCGATAAAGACGGCTACAGCAGCGGGGGCAGTTGTCCCCGAATGCACAGGACCCTGTCTACTGAGTCCGGTTTACTGCAGGCCCAGGCTAAACCCTGGAACGGGGTCAACAATGAGATGAGGAGCGTCCTCGCACGCAAGTCAGGGATTTCCGCGAAAGACTCGACTCTTGTGTGACATAAAGGAAGCTGAGCTTGTGGTTAAAAGACACTGATGACCTTTAAGAGGACTGCTCTGCCGCACAAAAGGCAAAAGACCATAACTTCATTTTGGTCCAAAATCTTTTTTTTGTGTCATTTTTGGACCAATAAAGACCTGCTTTGTCATGTAGACAAATGTCCTGTGTCTCCTGTGTTGTTTTTTTTGTTGAAAATATTGGGTTGTATTTGTCTTAACTATGAAAAGTTCTGATGAAACAAAGGCAAAATCCCTTAACTTCACTTACAGTGTTTTGCCTCAGTATTGTGTGTCACACACTGAAGCATTGCACACACATCATATGTCAGGTTTTGTTTCAATTCACTACAATTATTAGTTTATCCAATTTGGTCCTAATGACGTGAGATGGTAATGTACCAGAAAGACAATCAAAGTAAAGTGGTTTCATTAAGTGGATAGTTTCATAATATATCACTAGAATCTATCTAGGTCATAATTATTATCATACCGTATATTACTTACTGTAATCAACAACAAAATGAGATCATGACCTCTTATTATTTTGCCGACAATGAAAAGGCAGAGTACTTTAACTTCTGAAAAAGGATCAAAGGTCAAGTTTGAGCTCATGATTTTTTTTGTAGATAAACCAACACAACTTTAAAGTAATTTTTCTCACTCTGGTGAGTTAAGGTATTTTGCCTTTGCAGGGCAGTAACACAAGAGTCATCTCAAACAGACGCAGAACTGTCAGTTTGTTTTTTTACACTGTTCTGTCCTGACTGACTGCAGACAACATGGGACACAGACTGAAAAACCTTTATCAGATGATTTCTCCTGTTCAGATTATAAAGCATTTTTAATTTGTAAAAACATGTTATTGAGCACCATTTTTGTATGATTTGTAGTGTTCTGTATGAATGAGCTTGATTTAAATCTCACCAGTGTTGTATCAACCTGGTAAATGTATAGCTTTCATTGTAATAATGTGAATACTTTATTCCGCTGTACATGGTGGCTTTTTTTTTTGCCAAATATTTGTGCACAATGTGCAGATGTGTTTTGTTATGTGTTGTTCAAAAATGATTTCATATCAACCATAAATTAATTAATTTTAAGATTTTTTTTAGTTTAATAGTAGGATGTTTTTCCAACACCTAAAAAGGAGATTAAAATAATCTTCACAAATGTCATTTAAATGCACATTTCAATCATTTCTGAAAAAAGAAAAAAAATGTGAATGTGATTCTGTCATGTCTGGAGGAAATACTAACCTTCGACACCTCAGTCCAGAAGTCATGAGGAAGTGGGAGGGGCATGTGGAGCAGAGACAAGGGGACTGGGAGAGGGTGTCACATCATGTAAGCTTCATGCAGGTGTCAGAGGGAAACCAAAAAAAAACAAAACAGCACAGACAAATAAAACAGAAAACATGAAGCTCCCATTAACTACAAAAGAGTTCAGAACAGGCCTGATAAATATTTTGCAGTTACTGGGGGAATAAAATGGCAAAAACAAGTTTTATTAGCCAAAAAATATTAACCGATAATAAATAATTATAAATGAAGGATTAAATAAAACAAACGGAAACAAAGGTTATGCATGAACAAAGGTATGATGTGGAGCAAAAAATGAATCCAAACTGGATAAAACTCCAGACACCGAGTCACTTACGTCTCTCATTTATTTTACTCTCAAATAAGTTAATTATGCAAAGAGATTTAGGAAAATGTGAAAGGACTCACAAGTGGATAATATCCTATAATTAGCTGGCTTGTTCATATATTGACGATAATTGTGTCAATGACTATTTTTTTGGTTTGGAAAGATGATTGTGTATGGAAATCACCTCCAGTGATGACCGTCTCTCGTCCAAAAGATACAGGCACAAGTATTTGGCAAAGTGAGAAACACCCTTATATTACTCTAACACTTGAGAGATAAGGGCGGAGATATGTTCCATTACTTCCGTCAGACATGATTAACCTTTCAAATGCCTTACACCCACAGGCACTGCAAGTTTCCAGATTTTGAAAAATGGAGTTACATTCAAGTGAGAGTCACTATTAAACACTATTAAAGCAGCTATAAACATGTGTTGTATATGGAAGAGTTAAGTTAGATAACACGAGAACGACCTTTGCCACTTGTCAGATGTTGGTGTACATCTAAATTTGTTGTTGCTTTTTATCAAAAGACCATATTTCTCCCCCCCCTGCATGTACACTTTGGACATCACCGTGTCTCAGTCTGCATGTCCACTGCTGCCTCCTACCTGCGTCCTTGAGAGTTGCTAATCTGCTCCTTCATGCTGATGGCTTGACGGAGGAGGCCGTCGATGTTTTTGAAATACAAGCTGCTGTTCGTCATGCTCTTCACTGCACTGCAACAACCGACAGATCAATCAAAGTGTTAGCAGTCATGACGTGACGGTGGGGTTGTGCAAATATGCAGGTCTATGCTTCTCCTCACCTGCATGCATACTCTACAGTGTAGATGGCTCCTTGACTCTGCTCCTCCCAGCTCTGCATGTCTGTCTGTGTGGGAAATGGCAGAAAATACAACCATCAAATATATTGCATTTTTGCTAGTAGTTGCTGTCCAGAGTATTTGACAGCAAAGCATATGTTTTACCACCAAACACACACTGTTAATTTTCTGTCTTTTGATTTGAAAGTGGGTGACACCTTCTACAATATATGCAAAAGCTTTTGAGGCTTAAAAAGTCAGAAAGTAATAACAGCAATCAAACTCAATCAGGAGAAATACACGCTAAAACAGAATTCATACATGTTATTTATTTATTATTGCACCCAGTGGTGGAAGAAGTAACAATAGCACAGTGTAGAAATACTCTTTTACAAGTAAAAGTCCTGCATTCACAATTTTACTTAAGTAAAAGTACAAAAGTATTAACATACAAATATACTTAAAGTACCAAAAGTAAAAAGAACCATTATGCAGAATAATATATATCATATACCTGAATTATAATAATTGATGCATTATGTGGTCAGCACTTTAATGTTGCAGCTGGTAAAGTCAGTGGCGCTAATTTTAATGACTTTATATACTGCTGGCTATTTTAACCTATAGTAAATATATCAGAATTTATTCTAATACATGTGTAGTGTAGTAAAAATTACAATATTGGCTTCCAAAATGTAGTGGAGTAGAAGTATAAAGTAGCATAACATGGTAATATTCGAGTAACATACAGTGTACCTCAAACTGTAGCTGAGTAAATGTACTTAGTTACATTCCACCGCTTGATTTAAATATACCTGGTCTTTAATTGAATAGCAGACATACTGATGATGTCATACAAAGATAAAACAAGGAGCACGTCAACAGACTTGTGATGATTGTGTTGTTTACTGTGTGCATTATTAGTCCATGAGAAACACACTATTTCGTTGCATTCACAGTTGTTTGTTTCTTGATACACGTTGTAATTTTTGCGGTTGATTTTCTCTTTAATTTGCTAATTATTTTACACTGAGTTTTTTCTCCAATAATATGACACAGGGTGAGTAATACCTTGTGTTGCACCAGCTCAGGCAGAGACCTTCTGACGTGTTCCTGCAGTCTGTACAGAGCCACCGACGGCTCGTTAGCCAGCACGTACATGCTCTCCGTGAATTTGTCAGTCACTGTAGAGTCAAAGAAGTACAGACACATGCAGAGAATACAGGTTAGAAAAGAGAAGACAAACGGAGGAAAACGTCCAACGCCATGGGACTTAAATAGCGACGTAAACACAAAACTGACAGAGCATTAGCTTAGCGGCTAATGCGAGCTAACAGCTACTAGCTTAGCTGCAGCGTTGCCAGGTAACAATGAGGTAAGTTGATTAATTTAGCTACTATTTACCTCGTCTAACTTTCAGTTGCATCTCCTGGTCCTCCATAATGCAGGCTGGTTGTGACAGTCAGAAACGGATAACAACACAATGCAGCTGGGTGCGGGTAGTGTCAGGTGATTCTTGCTTCTTCCGTATTTTTGTTGTCATGTGTCACACGTTAATATTCCGGACAGAAATACCGATTATGAAAAATCAGTTCTTCCTTCAAAGAGTACCAAAGGCTGTGATGCGTTACACGGGTTAAATGTGTCAAACGTGTCTTCGTATATTTTGTTAAAAACAATTGATTCATTAAATAGCTAATCAACTGAGCGATAAGTAATGTATCTCGGTACACTGGCAGAAAAAGACCCATCGTGCGACTCGTTACTTTCAGTTTTCCCAAAAGGAAGTTAGCGCAAATTACACTGTGAGGCTGGATGTGGTGAGTGGACAATGGCATTTCCTTTATAAACTACTTTGGCTACTTTTTCTTGACTGCAGTACCACATGACTTGTTTTTTATTGCAGTGATCATGGAGGCCAGAGGTGATGAAGAGGTTGCAGATGGCCAAAATATTCGGTCATCTAACGCTAATGTTTGTCCTTCCGAGTCCAGAGATGAGAGGTCCAGTGGTACCTATGCCTTTTGTCTTTTAATATTAAGTTTCCTATCCGTGATCACTTTCTTGGCATATGATGTTTGCAGTTTTAAAGGTCCCATATTTAGCTAATTTTCATGTGCATACTTGTATTTTGGGTTTCTACTTGAAAATGCTTAGATGCTTTAATGTTGAAAAAACACTTTATTTTTCTCATACTGTCTGTCTGAATATACCTGTATTCACTCTCTGTCACTTCACTCACTGCTCTGATTGGTCAGCATTTTTAGGTCTTCCGCATCTGCGTCTCTGTACCGTCATTGCAGCCAGGGAATGACTGTAACAGCACTGTAGCAGGACTTTCTACCTATATACAGTAGTCCTGACGGCTCGCTTAAAAGGAACAGTTTCTGAATACGGGCTGTGTGCATTTCTCAGTGGATTGAGCGTTTCACCTAGACCTGCTTCATAATAAAAAATAAAAAATAAAAAAAAGACATGGAAATCTCACTTTTACAACATGGGACCTTTAAAAATAATCAACTAAACAGAGAATATCTTGCTTCCACTGACATGTCTGTGGTTCATCTGATTGGTTTCTCCAGAAAACATGGATGTGGATGAAGAGGGTTTGTTCATACACTCCACCACTCTGACCAACAAGCAGCGTGGGAATGAGGTTACACTGCGCCCAGCAACATTAGACTGTAAGTACCGGTTAAGATGCTACTGCTGGTGCTTAAAGAATTGTGTTATAGACAAGCAATCATTGCATTTTCATTGCCTTGAGCACATGAAGTTATTAAAACATTATTTCCATCAGCTCTGTCCATACACCAGCTGGCAGCTCAAGGCGAGGTTTCACAAGTGGCAGCACACCTGAGTAAAGGTGAGGAATCAGAATGGGAATTTAGTCCGGCGTTGAATTGTACACAATTCTTACTGATGCGCTGTGACCTGTTTTATTTTGCAGACAGCTCACTGCTGAGCAAACAGGATGAACGCGGCTTTACGCCTCTCATGTGGGCTGCAGCGTTTGGAGAGAAAGCAGTGGTGGATTTTCTCTTGGAAAAGGTTAGATGTCAGCGACCGCCTTCCAGAAAGACATGCACACGTCATTAAGACAGAATGGACTTTCTCACTGATTATGGTTTTTATTCTAGGGCGCAGACCCCAAAGCAATTGCGAGGGAGCGAGAGAGCGCCCTGACACTGGCCAGCTCTGGAGGTTATGTGGACATTGTCGAGTCTCTTCTCAGGCACGGAGTCGACATAAACACTTACGACTGGGTACACCACGACTTCCTTTATGTCATCACAAATCCATAAGATGCATTAGTTATGGCAAGCCAACACACATTATTGAGATGGATAAAAAGTCTATTAAACATGTAAGGGATACTGTAGAAATCAATGATTTGACATAAACTATTTATTTAAAAATGTCTTTATTGATTTAAAAATGACTGTATTGCTTCTGCTAAAAGAAAATAGTTTGTTAGCTTACGGTTGGAACAGCGTCCTCTCCTCTCCTCCGTAACTCTCAAAGTCTGTTGACATTTTCTTTTGGATGAACCGGTCTTTAAATACTGCCAGAGTCCAGTTTCTTTACTGGCGGCAGTTCAGCCATTAACCACGAATCCAAAGTCTTGTGCTCTCCAAATATATGAAATTAATATTAGAAAGAGTAACAGGAAGTTTTGTTGTTGTTTTGCCACAGCTGAAGTTAAATTTACCGGACTGCTTTGATCGGCGCGCGTGGCCCTCCAGCACAGCGCCCTTAGCAACAGTCTATTTTACACGGCAACGAGCTGCCGTGCATAGCAACGGTGTGCTATTCTCGACGACAGTCTGTTCTTCGGAAATAGAAGACCTCAGATTGTCGTGTAATAATTAAATATAACTACGATGTGATTTTTTGTTTTGTATTTAATGAAGTTTTTTTTTTTTTTTCTTTCGCAGAATGGCGGGACTCCTCTTCTTTATGCCGTACGAGGGAACCACATCAAATGTGTAGAGGCGCTCTTAGGTAAATTGCATGTCTATGATGTAAAATCATGATTAATTCTGTTTGAATGCTTTATTAATTTTCATTACTGTACTCCCTTTAAAGCCAAAGGGGCCGACATGACCATTGAGTCAGACTCTGGGTACAGTCCAATGGCGTTAGCTGTTGCCCTTGGACACAAAAAGAGTATGTATTGTCTTCTTATACCTAATGAATACTTTTATTTTTACAAGAGGTTATTGTAAAAATGTTTTGCTGAATCAGCATTTTCATTTCTTTTATTCCCTAGTTCAGAAAGTGTTGGAGGACCATATTCTGAAACTCTACAAGTCACCAACATGACACCAGTTTAAAAATCAATAACTGGGAAACGAGGGTCTGACGCAGCTGATCTCAGATCTGCAACCAGATATCATCGGCGGTGAGATGACCAAGACTTCTGTCACAATAACAAGTCGTTGTAATAGATCGGTACACATGCAGAGACATTTACACTGGGTAAACTGCATTTGTTATTTTAGAAATGCTTTATTTCACTTGTATGCATTACACTGTATGAAAACGTTGTACAAACAAGGACTAAAATGCGACGTGCAGCAGAATTATTTTTTATTATTTTGGCCGAGCGACAGCAAAAAAAAAGGACTGTGAATACGTTTTAATAAAACATTATTTTTATACTGTGTGTTCCACTGGAATGAGGCTTCAACTCAAAAAGGCACAATTAAGGTTGTATGGGTATGAGATTTTTACAGTACAATAACTGTCTCAGTATATATCATGGTTTCACAGTATATGGTATTACACAATTATTCTTATTATCTGTTACAGTGACCCTTTAATGAATGAAAACAAAAAGGTTTTTTGGTTTATTATAATTTAAACTTGAAACCATTTCTAATGGAAGTATGTGTAGCATAGGTAAAAAGTCTCCCTTTTGGAAAAAAAAACAAAAAAACAAAAACAAAATATATATATATATTTTGTAATACCGTCGAGCAAATGTACACGGTATGATAACCGTCAATTTTCATAGCACGGTATACCGTGAATCCGGTATATCACTGTAACCCCAGGCACAATATAAGTACATGATTACAAGTGTTCTTATAATTACAAGAAACCCATTAAAAAAAACAATTAAAACTCAGATTCAGCCTTCTGTGTTTGAGCAGTGAAGAGTGAGACGGTTTGACAGATCCCCGAAATCGTCGATACCAAAAAAGGCCACATTCACATCAGTTCATGAGGTGACAGCACAGATGACATGTTTCCCAAGTGCCACCACACCATCCTGTACTCTACTCAGGAGTCACTTCCTCTCTCACGAGAGGATTTAAAAAAAAAAATGGTCATGAAGCCTTTTCCCCCAGGACATCCAAGGAATAAACAATTATTCTCCCAAAAAAGTCGGCACTATTCTCAAACATTATTTTTACTTTGTCCACTGCAGGGGCCTCCTGTATGGGAAAGCTGTGGGTGTGGAGTTAAGAACGAGATAAGCGTGGCAATAATGAACAGCATGTCCAGAAAAATATTGTCTGATACTTATTATGAACGGCAACAGGAAACACACTGTGTTCCTAGAGTGACAGGTAGAGCTACAGCTGGTGCAGACTGACAGGCTGAATTTTAATGTATTAAAGCAGAATTACATTTACGTTAAATATCTGCTTAAAGAAACTGCTGATGGAACACTAATATTTGTGTGATACAGTGGTTTTGTTCAGCCTAAAGATTATTTATGGCACACGTCATCATGATTAATGCAGTGGAATGAAGAGTTACATGTAACATTTATAGCTACCCTGATTACTAGTGGTCGGCAGGGGGTTTTTCAATGGCAGATGCCGATACTTAGAGTGCAGGCCGATTTATAGTGCAGATTTTTTAAATTTTTTTTTAGGTTTGTCCTCGACTAAAGAAATTTTTAGTCACTAACACTCATACGATTTTGTTGACTAATTAGTTTGATTAGTTGATTTAATCGACAGATCTGTTTGTTTCTCCACAAAGAATCGTGCAAAAGCATCACTTTAAATCTTGTGTTTACCAAAAATGTGCTCATAAGTTTCTTGGAAATAATTCATTCAGCATGAAGAAAGCATAAAAAAATGACTAATCTTAGTTGACTGAGACCAAAATGACTGATTAGTCGACTAATCAACTCTTTGTTTCTGAAATGCATAAACATACAGAAATAAAAACAATGTTAGTGCACAGGACCACCAAGCAGCATCTCTTTGTTTTGGGTTGTTTTAGATCTGCACACTCTGCACTTTAATCGCCCTTGTGATCGGCCGATTATCTCAAAATGTCATTAATCAGACCGATTAATCGGTCTATCCCTACTGATTACTGGAAAATAATGATGTGTTGGAGAAAATATATGGTTTACTATTTTAAAATGTGGCTCCCCCATTTGGCATTGAATTAAACAAAATCGTTTAGAGGGTTACCACCTCTGTAATAGAGCTGCAACGATCAGTCGACTAATCAATCAGTCGATCGACAAAAATAATCAGCAACTATTTTGATAATTGACTAATCGTTCTGATTCTGAAGTAATTTTTCATGCAAAAATGTCAGAAAATACTGAGATTTCCTGTTTTTCTCGGTTTAATATCACATTAAACTAAATATCTTTGGGTTTTTCTCTGTTTTATATCAAATTATACAGAATATATTTGGGTTTTTCTTTGTTTTATATCATAATAAAATAAACATATTTGGGTTTTTCTCTGTTTTATATCAAATTAAACTAAATATCTTTGGGTTTTTCTCTGTTTTATATCATATTAAAATGAATATCTTTGGGTTTTTCTCTGTTTTATATCAAATTAAACTGAATATCTTTGGGTTTTTCTCAGTTTTATATAATATTAAATTGAATATCTTTGGGTTTTTCTCTGTTTTATATCAAATTAAACTAAATATCTTTGGTTTTTCTCTGTTTTATATAATATTAAACTGAATATCTTTGGGTTTTTCTCTGTTTTATATCATATTAAAATGAATATCTTTGGGTTTTGGACAAAACAAGACATTTAAAGACATCACCTTGGACTCTGAGAAACTGGGATGGACATTTTCCACTGTTTTCTGACATTTTATAGACCAAACATTTAGTCAACTAATCGAGAAAATAATCTGCAGATTAATCGATTATGAAAATAATCGTTAGGTGCAGCCCGACTCTGTAAAATGCTGCACAGTACGAGTGAAGGATATCTGAAGAGAGTTGTCGTCCTCTGGATAAAAATGGCTGATCTCGGTAAAGGCTCCGTCTTTTGGGCAACCTGCGGGAAACACGAGTGGAAAATCATTGATCTTAATCATCTTGTCTGTAACAGGAAACACTATAATGAGAAGGTGGTGGATAATCACACCAGGAAATACTTTGTGATGAGTTTTACAGTTGGAAAATGTGATATTTGAGTTTTACCGTCTAGTCTGCATATTTTTGCTGAGAAGCCTCCCTGGAACTGGACCTTTAACTCGGACACCGTGACAGACTGGGGGAACTGCAGACACACCCACTGACACTCACCCTGTCAAAGACACGATGCTGGTGACTCACTGCGACATGTACAGTCTCACATTCAGGTGCCTGAAGTCTGTGAGTATATTTGTTCATCTCTATTCCATCCTACAGAGGAAATGTAAGTAGGTTTTGAATATCTAGTGTGCTCACACTGGAAAACTGACTAAATAGATGTTAATCAGTCAGTATGCATACTAAAAAACATTTAATTTTTGAGCGTGCTGGACACTAGTCTCCCACAATGCAATGCAGGAAGAGGGAGCTTCTCAAAGCTGCAAAATATTAAAACTTGTGGATGGTGGTGAAACAGATTCAGGAACATCTCAGAAAACTAAACATAACTCGGTAATTTGCGGTGGAATTTTTTCCTTGAAAAATTATGGATTCTCACAGGATTAAGATCACAGACAAGCTCCACTATTATTACAAATTACTAGAGGTCCCCAGGTAATACTAGTCCTGTACTAATAGGACTTAATGTATTTTTTGGAGAAAACATTTTTTGCACTTCTGGGGAAGTTTAAGTATAGACTGTATGGCTTACATAGGTTTTTTTTTTCTACAAACTTAACAAATAATAAGAAACCAAAACAAGAACAACCAATAAAATGAACAGTAAACATATGCAGTGAATTCCCAATAATCTAAATAAATAAATAAATAAACGAATATGTCCAAAAAGGAGTAGGAAGTATACACTTAGTCCTACCCCTTTTCTATAACTTAAATTATTTCATGTTTATCATATACACATCAATAATTACATTAATCTGTATCATATACAATACAACTTAAGTATTTACCTTACTGTTAATCAAATATAACTTTAAATAATAATTATCCAGCAGTTTAGTGTGATTCTAAAGTTTGTACTTTCTTGTATAAAACTCTAACGTTAGTATAAAACTATGAGGTATGTCGGTTTCTTGTATATTAGCGTAAATAGCGTACTATTACAATTAATAGTACATACTGTATGTACATGTATGGTACTGGGACACAGCTGTAGTTTTACCTGGTCTGAGTTCCAGCACGTCTCTTCATTGCAGTCAAACATGTACTTCTTTCCATACTGCTTCACATCTCTGTTTAGCACCGAACTCACTCTGAAATGGGAGTGAAACAAAATCTCAGTTAGTTAGTTTCCACCGTGGATGTATATAATAATGTCTACATGTCTCCTAGCTAACAGGAGGTTGACATGCAGCAGAACATGTCTCATCTACGAGTCGTTTTGTGTTGGACTAATGAGAGACAGCTGTTCAAACATGGCAGATAAGTCCATTGTCTGTCTCATGAATACAATTAACTCATTCACAGTTATTTACCTGCTCTGTGTTTCGCTGCAAATCAATGAAGATGCCATGTCGATTTTTTAAATTTCAAATTGCCGTAAAGCGATTTGGCCACGCGACGCACGACAGTGACGTCTATTATAAGCAACCGTTTCTCTTCTCGCCACACGATGGTGGTCACGTTCCGTTAAAAATATTGAATGGCGGTGTTGTTCCCTGCTCCCCAAACTGAAGGTAAAAAAAAACTATTTTAATCTTCAACTAAGTTCCGGCGGCTCAAAATTAATAATTGAGAGCATAAAACATGAAACTCAATTCGACTCTTTCTCATTTGTGTACCCAATAGTCTGGCCAGAAAGATGCTACGTGCTGTTCTCCGCCATGTTTGTTTGTACCTGCTGTCGACAGGAGACACAAAGGTCAGGGAGATAAGAATCGATTAGGAAGAGAGGACTACAGAAACTGGGCCCCACAAGAGGTGAAATCGATCAGCTAACCGATTGCAACCTTCAAATGAAACATGCAGACTGCTTTAAATGTTACATGTGTGTTAATATAAAGCAGGGAATGATTCACAGCAGATTGGATAATCCCATAAAAGAACCAATACCAGCGTGAGCTTTACTGCAGTTATTAGTGAGCATATTCCTATATCTCTCTTTCATAACCAGGGAAGCAATAACACAGCAGACCAAATGTGAGGGAGAGAGAGAGAGACTGTGTTTGGCAAATGGCTTATTGCAGATGGAGAACTCCTGCTGAGGTTTTGTCACAGTGCCCCTCACAGCAGATAATCAATAGGTTTGAAATACAAAACCTGATGAAACTCAGCCTCCGTGAAAATTGCACAGGGGGGGCTGGGGATGGGGATGACTGGATTGTGAGGTTTGGACAGACACACACCCCCTTACCACTTCCACATTCAGCAGCACACTCACATTTACATTATTGTGTTGGTTCATACTGCAGGTTTGGATTTACAGTCCCCTGTCAAGTCAGATTGAGTATAAATTGTGATTTAAAGCAGCTGTAATATTTGTCCCGTATCTGTGAATGACTGTGATGTATAGGCCTATCATTGGGAGTTTTGTAGAGTTGTTAATCAGAAACGCTGGCTCAACAATTAATTTGCCAGGTGCTCAGATTCTGGCCGGTAGCCATTTTGGGCCCCCACCTGCCCGTGTGGGCCTCACATGGGTGACTGAACTGGCATGGGGGGAGGGGGGGGGGGGTCTTACCCATGTGGGCTGCTAATGAGGCCAAGGTGGGCTGCAAGTGGAGCCCACATGTGTAATCATACGTAGGCTATGGCGTCTGCTCTGCATAGAGCCTATACATCTATAAATCAGCCTTAAGAACCCACATGGGCTCTGGTGCAGTCCAATACTCATACTACCATACTATTTAGTATGCCTGAAAAAGATTTAGTATGTCCCAATACATAGTATGTCAAATGCCAAAAATACCAGGATGTCCTCCTGCATCCGGTTGCATTGCCAGCATGCTTTTCTGGCTATTCTGACCCACAATCCTCTGTGCAGCGGACAAAGTAGTATGTCCCATTTC
This sequence comes from Heterobranchus longifilis, assembly GCA_028570985.1. Lineage (NCBI taxonomy): Eukaryota > Metazoa > Chordata > Actinopteri > Siluriformes > Clariidae > Heterobranchus > Heterobranchus longifilis. The sequence continues at coordinate 4,778 of JAOVVB010060483.1, read as the reverse complement.
TACCCTTTGTAAGGGCAGAACTTGTGTCCAAAAAAGGAATAGTTCAACACGTAAGGTTGCCAGGTAACCAATGGAGACTCCAGGAAGTTATGCAGTTAATGCAGGGCGAGCGCTGGGGGCGGGAGAGTTTAAGGTTAATAGTGAAGATATCAACTGAATGTACAGAGTTTGGAGTTTTGTGCACTGTATGGGAAAGCTGCAGCAGGAAAAGTTAACACCTGTTTTCCAGCACGTTCGTGACAAACAGAAAAAAAACCAGAAAGGCATACTCATCTTCTGGCAATGGGAAATGGGTCTATCGCCTATTGTTAGCGGGTGTTCTCATGTTTAAAGTACCCACATATACACACTAATTTTGGTGGAAAAGGGGTATTATACGGACAGACATGAGAGTGGTATTGATCGTCTCGTCTAACTCTCGGACAGAAAGTGAATAAGCATATTTCACAATATGTCAAACTATTCCTTTAAGGCTGCAGTCACACCGTTTTTTAGTGCTAACGCAACCCAACATTATGCTGCGGTGACCAATCATGTAAAAAATGAAACACAAGCACTTATCTGCCCAGGAGTTCATGTAACAGCTGATTAACAAGCTCCAAAATAATGCCCTTAGTTAGTCCTGCATCTCTTTTTTTCCCCCTCTCTTTCTGTGATGCTGCAAAATGAAGCTGCCTTCAAGTGCGGTCGGAAATCTTGAGATCACAACAACGCTGCGACGGAAAACAATAATTGTGAAATACAAAATCTCTTGGGGGGGTTAACATAACAGGACGTCGCACAAATGGGCCATAAGTGACGCACACCGCTGGACGACCCTGCGGCGAATCGCATGATGGGCTCAGAGGGGGATCTTTATAGTGGTCACTACTGTTTTAGTTACTTGTCTCCAAAATATCCAATGATTAGTTTTGTTGTCTTTACATCTTCGTTCTAACATGGTCAACTTTGTCACAACGAAACATTTCTGCCCTTTCTTGCTCCCTGAGCTTGTTAGAGGATTATCTTCACCTCTGTCACTGATACGGCTTAAATCCTCATGTTCCCTCGGCCGTCTTTGTCACTTTTTCACCACAGCGGTTGCTGTTGCTCTCTGACTTTGTCACCTCTGTTTCTGGGTTATGCCCCATGAGGCAGGATTAGTGGTTGGAAAACTAACTTTGGGCTTAACCCCAGCTGCCTTTTTTTGTCTCGCTGCAGTGATTTACTTTTGACGCTGGTATCTCCATGGCAACTTGCCTTCTCTGTTCTTTCAGTGAATGATTGTAAAGATCTGCAAAGAATATGTTTACAACATTTTCGTGTAAATATTCCACTAAAACAAGACACTATTTTGCAGAAGCACCGTCACTGTATCCGGGGCATACCACTGCCCAAGAGGATTGTGATTGGTTTAAGCTCCTGGTGGCTGGTAGGTATAGGTCATAAGTATAGGTCATAAGTCCCGCCTCCTCCATGTTAGTTGATGTGACATGGGCCAAACTAAAAACTCAAAGTACTTTTGGTTTCTGTCGTTTTAGGTAGTTTTTATCACTCTGATGTTTGTTCAAGTGTTAATTCTTCTAATAAGTTTGGTTTTAATTAGTTATTTGATGGTATAAAAACGGGGTGAAACGTCATGATTGACAACTGTGATTGACTCGTGATTGGTCGGGTGGGTATATGGGCGGGACTTCGATGTCGCCCGATCACTACTGTGCAGACTCTGGTTGCAGAATGACAAGATGGCGGTGCCCGTATCCGGGATATTTTGGCTTCACTTTTGCACAATGGGAGGAAGTGGAGACACGGCGTCCATCTTTATATACAGTCTATGGTGATAACACACTGGATCCAGACAAGTCTGCCTATGCGAGACCAGACGATCAGCTCCAAAATATGTAAAAGTCTGAGTCCTCACCAGTCAACACTCATTGCTACTTTTAGGTTTCTGTCAACATCTTGTCTTTTGACATGAAACCTCTTTACCTTCCGTGATGATACTAAAGTATTTGTAGCATTTTCTTACTCACTTATTACAAAGAGCCTCTACCTACCAAACGATAGGAGGTAGTGATCATGGCAACAGCTTGCACCCGTAGTGTTCCCTTTTTTACGGAGCCTTGGGAGAGCACGAGGCTGTTTGTGTGAGCAGAACATCTTTTCATAGCCTCAATGTGACCATTAAATATTGTTTCATTGGAAAGTATGCCCATTGCACCTGGATGATGAAACAGTGAGAAACTGCAGCTGCAGCGATTAGTCGATTGATCTATTAGTCGATTAGTCTCGCGTAGCCAGACTTATCACAGCAGCACCGTGTCCACGCTGGGGGGGGTCTGGATTCAATAGCTTTCACTCTGGTATAGTGGAAACAACTCCCTGGCCTGTTTGTATTTCTTTGGGTTTTTTGGACTGACAAAACAAGACATTTAAAGACATCACCCTGGACTTTGAGAAACTGGGATGGACATTTTTCACTATTTTCTCGCGTTTTATAGACCAAATGATTAATTGAGAAAATAGTCAGCAGCAATTGATAATGAAAAAATAATCGTTAGTTATGAGAAACATCAGTCTGTCTATTCATGTTGGAGTGTACTATTGAGTGAGCTGTCTTTTTGTGTGTGAGCTTTCTTTTTTTTGTTAAAAGATTAATTTTCTGGCTTTATTGAAACCAGCACAGCTGAAGGTAGAGACGGGAAAGAAAGGGGACGACACGCACGCAGCAAAGGGCCGCGAGCAGGAGTTGAACCCGCGGCCGCTGCGGTGAGGACTTTAGCCTCTGTATATAGGACACGCGCTCTACCGCTGAGCCACCGGCGAGCCCCGTGTGTGAGCTTTCTTGGCTCAGCAGCAAAAAAAGCCTCGTTCACATATTTCTATTTTACATAATGGAAGTGATGAGCATTTAGGCAACACTATCTGCAGTTTACCTCCAGCGATCCGCCCACGCCTCGACAACAGATTCAGGGTCACTCTTGACAGATATAGTGCTCATTTTTTATTCATTATAATAGCGTGTTCTTCTTGAAAGAAGTGCATCAATGTTAAGAATCAATTTCTTTCCTGTATTAACCTTGTTTCAGTGCAATTCCTCGGTCACCAATGTTATTGAAATTGAAGATTTTCTTTTATTGTTCCCAGATACCCCGACGAAAAACAATGTCTATCACTATGAATAAAGATGATGGAGATAAACAGCCATCGCCCTGTGTCATCTGAAATAGGGGGTATGGGTGGGTTGACTGTATTGAGAAGTAAATAAGCAGATGCTTCAGGAGGTAAAACAGTCACTGTGGTGTATTCCAGAGTTTATGAGCTGTGGGCACTTGTGCAGATTGTCTTAATGAGTCGGGTGATTAATGCCTGTGCTGCTGTCAGTGGAGGGACGCAGCTTTCGGGCTGGGGCAGCACTACAGCACATCACAGAGTCATTTTGGTCCACATGACAAACTGTCTCTGACTTTACAGAACTTTTTTTTGTAGTTTAGTTTGATTAAAGGAGAAGCCCGCCTGAGAAAATGAAACTTTCCAGGGCGATGTGGGAGTCAGTTGGTATGAAAATAGTACTGGTGGTTCACTGGTGGTGTGCGTTGAGGCTTAACAAAAAAGATCTGAAACTTCTGAAGTTTGGTTGCTGGAAGTTGTCATTTTGGGACAAATCAGTCGCCGTAGTTAATGATTTAGCACACGCTCAACTGCCTAAGGCCGCAGACAGCATCCTTTCTAAACTGGGTAGAGAATGTCGGAAATTAGAATGACACGATGCCGCTCAGTGGTCGTAAATCATTTAGTTTAGGAAGACAACATTTGGCGTTCATTGGGGCCCAACTCATTTTAATAAAGCAGGAAATGGGCAGAAACGTGAGGCACATCTGTCGACTGCTGCAGCAATTAACACAGGATCTTGAGTCGCGGCGCGGTTTTCTGGCAGAGCTCCTCGCTCATCGCCGCGTTGAAATGTTCTGCTCCAGTTTGAGTGAGGTTCTCTAATTAAACCATTAAAAAGCAGAGTATTTGCACAATATGCTCCGCTGCCTTCATTACAAAGCACAATCACTTGTAATTTATTCACTCAGGAATATGAGGGAGCGTCGGATTTGATTCGCTGTCTGTCTGCAGCTCTTGTTTGTGCGAGTTCACTCTCCTCTTGGTTTTGTGTTATTCTTCCAGGCAGTGTAAAGGTGGACATGCATGCTTTCACAGCTCGAAATTACTGAAAGATTGATGGATGACTGGAGCATAATGGAACCCTGGGATTACTTAGCGTCGAGTCCGAGAGGTTGGGCACAATTTGCTGGCAGAATTACAGAGAGAATAAACTGTAATTTTGTCTGCGAGCAATACAATGTGACAAGCAAATGTAGACCATGAGTTTCAAATATTGGCTTGAATTATTCAGAACTTGTTTACAAAGGCAAGATATAGCAACATAATACCTGCTGTCTGAAGACAATAGCTATATTGCAGGTGTATGCATTGCCCTTTAATACTGCAGGGCTCAACATTAACGTTTTGAGACAGTTGTCCTTCGGACAAGTACATTTACCTTTCACTTGTCCAGACACAAAAGACACTTGTCCTGGTAAAAAAAAAAGACAAGTTTTAGTGAAGTTCATAAAATTTGAAGTTATTCTATTGTACTTTTTAAAAAAAAATTTAATTAATGACAATTAATTAATGACATTTTGAGATAATTGGCATCTGCCATTTTTTGAATGCTTTTTTCATGCTGAATGACTTATTTCCAAGAAACCTCTGAGCACATCTCTGGTAAACACAAGATTTAAAGTGGT
>JAOVVB010060473.1:0-14365 GCA_028570985.1 Heterobranchus longifilis | reverse complement strand
GTGTGTGTGTGTGTGTGTGTGTGTGTGTGTGTGTGTGTGTGTGTGTGTGTGTGTGTGTGTGTGTGCGTGCGTGTGTACGTGTCTGTCTGTGAGAACACAGATTAAAGGCCATCCCGTAGGAGTTTTAGTGTAATCATGGTTGAAAATTTGATCACAATCTTGGAGTATATATTCCCACACACAGCCACATCAAGTTCACACACACAGTACACACAGCCACGTTCTAAAAGTATTCCCAACACAGCTCCGTATCTCTGTAACCCTGCTCCCAGATGGCTGGGTTTATTGTCTATGTCACACACGCACATCAGTGACATACACAATAAATTGGCTAATATAACACAGTCATATGAGAGACACATGGATGCACGTAGTGGAGGATGGAGGATGGAGTCATGAGGATGGAGTCATGAGGATGCAAATAAACAAAGAAGCATATAAGTCCTGGAGACACAATTAAACCAGACAGAAACTACCAAATAAATATGATCTTCTTATGGCTCTGCTGTGTTTCTGCCTCCACATCATGTGTTTCTGCACTCTAACACTCGTGCATCTGTGTGCCATTATGCCATCAATACAGTGACCTTGTAATCAAGGCAGATTCCTTCTCCACGTGCCTGCATGTGTACTGACTTGCTCTTGCTTTTGATTCAAACTTGTGTATAGCTGCTGCACAGATTGAAACCAGTCTTTGTGGTCGCTGTTATGCAACCGCTGAAACTGTTTGAAATGAATTGTTTATGTGAAATTGGCCTCTTGCTTAACTACCATATCGTCTGCTTTCACTCAGTATAATGTATGACAACTTAAGCATTATCTAAGCTGACTGTAAACCAAAAAACGGAATATATTGCCTTTCTAATACGGAGCCGAAGTTTGTAGTTTAAAATCTCGGAAATGAGTTAGCATTTTAGCACTTCCGGCTCCCTCGCCTTAAAGTCAATGGGTTTTTTGGTTAGACGTCTGAAATAAGGTCTGTGGTTAACACAAGCTTCAGAGATTTTAATGTTTTGTTCTGCAACATAAAATACGTCGGTATTCGGTAAATACCTCGCTGGTGCATTTTGATGCTTTTACGTGTGTTTAAAAAGGCGGTTGCTAACAAGTGGCCAAATGAGACTACAGAGGTTGCCGAGGACGTTAAACGTCACCGTCAGTTTAGTAGTGGCGACGGTGACGTGGACCACGAAATGCAACCATTGGTGTAGTTCGTTTATCGTTAGCTTTTTAATAGCTTTTACTTTACGCTTCTAAAATCATAAAAGCAATGATCCAAAATTCAATGCAAAAATCCCATAGGCTTTTTGACGAGGGAACCCATGGCGACGCTAACTTCACTAACTTCTCTCCGGTTACTCCTGAAGAACAAACAACAAATGATGACGACATGAAACTGTCTGCAAAGGTTAACAGTGACCACACCGCTTGAGGCATCAGGCCTGCTCTGATGTGTGTGTGTGTGTGTGTGTGTGTTATATCCCTTAGAAATTGAATAACATTCATGGTCTCCTTACGCTAATGTTATAACTCACATGTAACACAGGGGTGGGTGGTTGGTCTACAATCTAGTTACATACTTGATCTACGCAGGCTCATTTCCCTACTGATGGATGCTGACTCAGGTTTTTCCGGGATGCAGGAAATGCAATTATTTCATATGTTTGTGTGTGTCTGTGTGCGTGTGTCCCTCGGATCAAAAGGCATACACAGACTCATACATACTGTATATTGTCCCCCAGCATGTTTAGAGTGTGATTCAGACATAAACAATTTACCCACAAATGGCACAACAGATTTAAGCTTATATGACCCAGAATGAATCAAAAAGATGGAAAAAAACAGAACATCCACATAGAATCCACATTGACAGCTTCTGGGGACCCTACATGGTTGACGTGCTATATAAAATTCAGGGTTCAAATCATAGACTATATATATATATATATGTAAAGATGGACAGCGTGACGGTGTGTTCAGACCAGACGCGAATAAATTAACCTACTCGCTTAAGTTGCGCGAGTTTGGACGCTGAAATCTTCTGTTTTCATCGCTTCATTCGCGCGAGTAGTCCCGACGTTCACCGTGGAAGTTCAGATATTTCAACTCACGCAATCAGCGAATTTGCATGATTCAAGCATCACGGCGCCGTCCGACCGGAATTCGCGTCCAATCACGTCTTTACATTGACTTTATGTAATTCATTTGTGCAAATGAATTTATTCATGCCTGGTGTATACACACTATTAGAAATTCTGGATCTGGCCTCAAGCCCAGCCCACAACCACTGCCATAGTTACGCAATGGAATGCCCCAGCCACAAGTTGACTTGATTGGTTCCTTAGACATATGATGTCATAAAACCTGGCTGTCTGAATCTGGATTTTTGAGGCTGCTGTTGGCACACTGCAGTTTCAAGGCAGAAATTCTCAGCCATGGTGTTGACTGCTCATTTCTCTCATGTTAAGACATGTTAAGATAATCCTTTATTAGTCCAACAGCGGGGATATTTGCAGTGTTACAGCAGCAAAGGGATAGTGCAATACAAAAGTTTCAGTATAAAAAATATAACATGGTTATATACATAACATGGTTAAAAACTTGATGTTCTTCTTTTTTCTCTGTCTTTAAGTTCAAGTGTGCACAAAAGCTTCTCATTCTTGAATTTATTATTTATTGATCACTACACTTTATTTCTGCTGAATTAGGGTTGTTACGCGTTATTTGGCTTCTTTCATTCTATTAAAATACTTGTCTTTATTATTTTTGTCAATTAAAATAACTTTAACTTAACTTTCATTCACTCATACTGAAAATAGGTGTTTGAAATCACTCAGTAGATCAAAGTATAAAGTTCATGACTTGAAACGCACTCTACCAATTTAATTAATAGGAAATAATTAAAATATTCTTTTGAGTTTTTATGTGACGTGTATGGTTACTGATCAGTGTGGTTTGCTGACTGATCTCTGTTGCTTTGACACTTTGCTCAAACATTTAAGTTACTGGGGTTAATTACTGGAGCAAAGGCCCAGAGAGAGAAGCTGTGCAGCAAGTAAAAAAAAAAAATCCCTGGCACTGATCGCTGAGCCCGGAGCCAGTAACCTTGGTGTGCTTTTTGATCCTGACTTGAATTTCACATCAGAAAATTCACCAAAACTGCCTTTTATCTTCTCCGGAGTACAGCCAGATACTGAAAGGCAGATGAATGCTTTTATCACTAGCTGACTACTGAAATTCTTTCTCTTCTTGAAAACTCTAGATTAACTGCAAATGCAGGCACAGATGTTTCATTGGTCGCCTGTGGACTTAAGATTTTAAGGATCTATCATTTGTTTTCAAATCACTCAATGGACGTCGAAACATGACCTGTACTTAACAAATGTTCTCCCTCGATCCATTCCACCGGACCTGTGATTTCTGTTTAACATTTTTCTTTCTTTTTTTAAAGATTTGTTTATTGAAAGACGCCCATATTACAGTGCATTTGCAATAAACAAAACAAAAAACATGCAAACCTCACCAATTGTGCATGAATAAATATAAATTCAAAAGAAAGGAAAGGGAAGGACACACATGATACATCAACTTAAACCTACAAGTAACAAGGCATTTAGGGCTGCACGATATGAGCAAAATATGCGATAATGTTGTTGAATATTGCGATAACGATGTTACTTACGATAAATAGTCATATCAGTCATATCAGTTCTGCCTTTCTGCTGCTTTCAGTGTTCTGCTAAAATACAACAAATTGCTCGTTGAATTAAAAAAGGCAAGGCAAATTTATTTGTATAACACCATTCATACACAAGGCAATTCAAAGTGCTTTACAGAGCAGAGAAATGCATTACAAGCAAAGACATTCAAATTTAAGCTTTACATTAAAAACATTGGAAAGCATTGAATGACAATAGAATAGAAACAATAAAAGTGCAATTTAATTGCAATAATAAGCTAGGTTTTAAATTTACGGAAAAGCTGCAGTAGACAATAATGTTTTCAGCCCTGATTTAAATGAGCTGAGAGTTTGTGCACACCTCAGGTTTTCAGGGAGTTAAATGGCCCATGAACATTTTTTCTCAGCTCCAGATCAACTTTTGGTGTGTCTAGCAGCCACAATACTGCCGGGCAGAACTGGTGGACAGCTGTCCCCATGTCTCTACTCCCCCAACCCACCCAAAGCTTGCAGTCTGAGCCACCTCTCTCTCCCAGCACTCCTGCAGCACCTGCTTTGTTGGGTGATTTCCCCCATGACCCTTCATGCAAAACATGCACATTTTTTGTGTCATTTTTTAACACATCCCTTCTAAGAGTGTATGAAAGATTTAGTTTAGACCTAAAATGACAATGATTGATTGTTACACTACGAAGCAAGCTGATAACATGCAAAGTTCCCCTTAGATTCTAAATTGTTTGCTAAATGTGAAGCCAAACCCTGAAATTATGCACAGGAGGACAAAAACACGCCACGAGAGCTGCTCTGCGGTTTAAGTGTTGTGTTTATAGGTTGCCAAGACACTGTTCTCTGGCTACAGTGGATCCCTGCAGATTTACCTCAACAGCAGATTCTCACGTGTGTCACAGAGTCTCACACACGCACACACACACACAGTTTGTCAGACGCCCAATAGGATAACAGAAACATCGCATGTCTTGGTTATCTTCTCCTTTTTGTCATCAAACTAAACAGGCTACAGGGAGGAATTTCAGGCACACAGCGGTAATTAAGTTTTTTTGTGGCTTATCTCTTGACATGTCATAGTGGTTTCAGATCAGAGGTCTCTGCTGTGAGATAAGCAGTCACTATTTTGAGATGTGTTTTTCATTAGACAAAGCAGAGAGGCAGAGATGAAGGCCAAGGCTTTGTCAGTCAGAGAGTGCACCTGGATGTCAGAAGAGTGCCACCTATTGGATGAGCTGCATGGAGACTCCCAGAGGGACAACAGCCTGTGTTTACCAAACATATTCAGGTCCAAAAAAGTCAAGCCGCTCACTAGGATTCAGACTGGACCCACTTACCAGGTCTACCATACGGCCAGAGAGCTGCTGCTGGAAGTGCTGGACAGAAGAGCCATCCGGGAGCTGATCAGGAGAGCTGCTGGCGTGAAGGCAGGAGCCAACCGTCAGAGCAGAGAGCCGAGCGCAGACGTCTCTGAGCAGGAGTATGCCGAGGCGTTGACATGTTTCTCTATAGTCCTGCAGAGTGGACTGTCTGTAGGAGAGAGCTGCAGCTTTGGCTCTGAGCTGATGCTGAAACTGGATGGATGGCAGGGCGTCCTGAAGAGGAACAGCTTCCAGATCAACCTCCTGTCTCTGACCAGACTGGAGGACGGAGACAAGTTGGAGGCCCTCTCTGCTTTCTGTAGCCACGTGAGCAGGCGCTACCAGGCTTTATACACACCTGGTCACAACCTGGCTGTGAAGAAATACAGACTCTCCTACCAGCAGCAGGGGCCTTGTTCTCTGCATCTTGCCCTCCTCTGTGACGTGAACTCCGGGTTCATCTGTAACTTGTATCTGTACTGTCCAGAGCATCTCCAGAGGCAGAGCAGGAAACCTGTGGTCGAGCAGGTGGTGGGACACCTGCTGAGACCTTTCTGCAGCCGCAGACACCTGGTTCAGCTGGACAGCTCTGCTTGGATGGAGGGCAGACACACGGACATCTTCTCTGGCTTAGGGGTCGATATTAATTTTGTTCCATCTAAAAGATCATCTTTATCTCCACCACATCAGCTCCAACGAACATCCGAGGACTCGCCGCTTCAACTTGTGGCACACCTGCAGGGCTGGACGGGACCGGCTCTGTTTCCTCTGTCAGACCTGAAGGGATCAGTGGTAGATGTGTTTCTCCCGGGTCTCTGGGTGACGCTACACATCATCTGCATCAACACATTCATGCTGCACACCCTGCAGAGCCAAGGCTCGGGCAGGCAGGTCCACCTGACAGAGTTCACCAGGACTCTGGCCTCGAAGCTGGCCGTGGACAGCAGCGTCACGGTGCCCGTTCTGCCGCGCCTAAACAGCAGCTCATACCAAGACACAAGTTTAACAAATGTTTCTAAGCAAAGGTTAGTCATATTGTTTTGTTAGTGTTTCAATTCAAGGCAATAATAGGCTTCACAGATGTTTGAAAAAAAAAAAAAAAAAAAAGAAAAAAATATATATATATATATATATTTAAAAAAAAAAAAAAAAGGCAAGCCAGTGATAACTTCTACTTTTGAAAGCATTTGATATCTAAAAATATATTTGTATCAAGGTTAACTGCAGGCTCACTGATATTTTTTAATTAAATTAATTTCAGTGCAGCTTCAGCTGAATTCAATATACGACATCTACAATAAACAATGAAATGTGGAATTACATTTTCTCAGGATCATGCACATTTTGGGTTATTTAATTTAGAGACAGTTGTGCAAGAAGTAATGTATGTGTTATTAATCTCTCTATTAATAGTATAGTTAAAGGTCCGATTAAAAAGTGAGATTTCCATTCCTTTATTGATTACATAGCAGGTCTGGGTGATATATAAATACTGTGAAAGTATTCAGAAACTGTGCCTTTAAACAAGTCATCAGGACTTCTGTAAGGTTGTGATGTCACAACTATACTATAGTTAGAAAGTGGCGCTACAGTGACGGTGCAGAGACGCAGAGAGTGCAGATGCGGAAGATCCAGAAACACTGACCAATCAGAGCAGACTGGGTTTAAAGGGACAGGCGCTAAAACGGAGCGTTTCAGACAGAGGGTGAATACAGACAGACAGTATGAGAAAATTAAAGCATGTTGTAGTAGAAACCCAGAATACATGAACATGGTGCAGTGAAGAGTAAGAAGATACAGTATTAATGTAACAGCACAGCTCTATCAGTGCAAACTGGGTTGATATTTTTAATATTAGGGTTGCAACTAATGACTATTTCTATTAATAATTAACATGCTGATTAATTTTTAATTAACTGATTATACGTTAAGTCAATAACATTTAAAAAACGTTTCCAGACCCAAGTTGACATCTTTAAATTTCTTGATTTGTCCGAAAAACAGTCCAAAACGCAAATATATTCAATTTGGATCATCATGCTTGATAAATTACTTAAACGATTAATGATCAAAAGTGTCAATTAACTTTCCGTTGATGAACTGCTCAGCTAACATAGAAAATATATTTAAGGTTTTTATTATTGTAACTATTTTAAATTATGATACAATATGCACCGTTGCACAGGAATACAGAAGAGGTTTTGATTTCTGTCCGCTGGTCCTGCAGGATGAATACTATCAGCTGTGGTCAGGTGATGGAAAATGAGAAACGTGGCTGCAGCTCTGCAGTGGGGCTGCAGGGCTGGAACAGACCAGGAGTGTGCGGTTTGGACAACTCCGGAAACTCCTGCTACTTAAACGCTGTGTTACAGTGTCTGTGCTCCACTGTGCCCCTGGTGGAGCACCTCCTCAATCAGGACACTCGCAAAGAGCTGGGAAGGTAAGACCCCCCCTCTCTCTTTCTGACTGCTCACTTGAATGTTGACAGCATGTTTTCACAGCGGTTTAACCTCCGTCCGTGCAGGTCTAAGTGCCGGGTGGCGGATATGTTTGTCCGCCTGCTGGAGGAGATGTGGTTGGGGAGGAGCTCCAGCTGTGCCCCCGTGGAGGCCAGGTCTGTGCTGTGCTCCATCCTCCCCCAGTTCAACAACTGCTCCCAGCAGGACGCCCAGGAACTGCTGCTCTTTCTCCTCAATGCACTCCACGATGACCTCAAAAAGGTGCAACGGCTTCTATCACATCTGAACTCTCTGAAAGGGCCTACCGGGTACAGGCCCAGGGGCCCAAAGTGTCAGGGGCCCCCTGGCCTTTACCCGCAAAATGTCACTCGAAGAGTGACTAAACACACAGAGCAACACACAATAACTACAGAGAGACAAAACGACCACAATTAAAAATAAAATGACTGCAAAGAGATGCAAAGCAACTGTAAAGAGATGCACAATAACTACAAAGAGACAAAATGACCACAAAGACACAAATTGATCACAAAGAGGAAAAAACACAGACACACAAAAAGACCACAATGAAACATAAAGTGATGACAAAGAGACACAAAAGACCACAGAGACATAGAAAGACCACAAAGAGACACAAAACCACAAAAAGATACACACTAAGAGTTGCAAAATGACCAGACACAAAATGACTATAAAGAGACACAAAACAACCACAAAAAGATACATGACCACAAAGAGACACAACACCATGAGAGATATCTAACAACATAAAATAAATGCAAAATAACAAAAAAAGAGGCAAAAAGCATGCTCCTTGCTCCTGTGTAGGAAAGATAGTGGGGCCTGTCTGTGCCCAGGGGCCCACTGTCTCATAATCCGCCCCTGCACTCAACATGTAGGCCGACCTCACTACAGCGACAAGAGGAGTAAATCTGTGCGTGTGTGCGTGTGTGTGTGCGTGTGTGCGTGTGTTTAGGTTGCAAAGCGTCAGATGCGCTCCTCCATACGACAGCCGAGGCCAGACCAGAATAGAACCTGTGCCACTGCAGCAGGGGAGTCCGCCACCATTGTCTCTCATCTGTTTGAGGGCCAGCTGGGCTACATGACCCTGTGCATGCACTGTGACCACCAGACACACAGCACGCAGACCTTCACTGTACTCTCACTACCCATTCCTACAGACATCATTAAGTGCTCCATTCAGGTACCTTTAACACCTGACATGTTGCACCATTAAAAACATCATCCAGACTGCATTAATGCTTTTGGTTTTAGATGGTGGTGGTCTTGGCCTTTCTCACAATTCTGTCTCAATTGCTGTGCAGGATTGCCTGTCACTGTTCTTCGAGCAGACTATCCTGACCGGGGGAGAGCAGATGCTGTGCTCGGTGTGTGGGCTGAGGAGAGAAACGGCAGTCCTCACTTGTCTGGACAAACCTCCTGAAATCCTCATGTTGCACCTGAAACGGTGGGTAGAGACACACAACATCTGTTAAAAGGTAACACTTTATAGTCAGGTTACATGTTTAATTGATTAATCGTTAGTTATCATGAACGAATGCATGGGATTTAAAGGGACAGTTTACCCCCAAAAATCAAAAATACATATTTTTTCCTGTTAGCTGCAGTGTTATTCATCAGTGTAGATATTTTTGGTGTGAGTTGCAGAGTGTTGGAGATGTCAGCTGTAGAGATGTCTGCCTTCTCTCAAATATAATGCAACTCGATGGCACACACAAAAATACATTTGAAAAACTCAACAGCAATGTCTCTCCAGAAATCATGACCTGGTTACTCAAGATAATCCACACACCTGGTTATCAGCAGTTTCATGGAGGAATTATTTTCTTTCTACTGAACTAAACCTGCCAGCTGGAAAGAGACATTGCTGTTGAGTTTTTTATTTGTTTTTTTTGCACTTTTAGCACCACATCATGCCATTTACTTGGACACTGGCAGACATCTTGTTATAGCTATATTTCTGTTTGACACTGTTATTCTGTAGATTTTGAATGTATTTATTTACTTGTTTGTTAGAGCTACTATTCATTTAAATTGATATATACATATGGAATTAAATCCAACATATAGTTGGATTTAATTTAACTTTTGATCAGGCGTAAATTTGGTTAGGATGTAGCTTGATGTGCTCACCTGTCGGACAGGTAGAGACGGTGGTTACAAGTCAGTTTTGAACACACCACATCCATCATTTAATTTAATTTACTGTTTTGGGACAGGTTTATTAGTTCTCTTATTTTCTTTGATACCCTTTGAGTTTGTTTGGAATTGTGGAATCATTTTTGTCTACCTTTTTTTTTTGCCCGTTTTGGACAATAAATGATTTAAAGTTTTCAACATTGTGCATCCTGCATCCATTTTCCCGTGCACGGCATCATGGATCGGATCATCGGATGCTGATACGCATCTCTACGGCCGATATCTCTAATATTCAGTACCTCACACCGAAACAATCTAGACTGATAAACAGAACTACAGGAAAGAGGAAAAATATGTATTTTTGATTTTGGGGTGAACTTAAATCATCATTGATAAAACAATCTCACCTAAAAAGATCCACGTGATCTTCATAAGCAGATTGACTTTGCCCAGTTGCCATAGAAACATAAATGTTCAGAGCATGTAGTCCATGTTCGCTTAAAAGTTCAGTTTCAAACTTCATTCTCGACCTTGAAAACACAGTATAATTCTTGTCTCGTTATCAGTGTCAAACTTTTATTTTGCCTCCGAATAGTCTGCATTTGCTTTTTATTTATGCATTCACAAATAATGTTACAACCTTCAGAAAACCTGAAATCACCACAAGTGTTATGACCGCATTATGCAATCATGGATATTTATCTGAATAATTGTCAGTTTGATGAACTAAATCCATTGTAGCAGCAGTTTCAGTGAGCATCTGGTTAATGAGAGGTCAAAGAACAACTGCCAGATATGTGGAAGCTGAGAGAAACACTATAAATATTAATTTGACATTTTAATTATGGATGATTTAACTGTGAGTTAACATGAATAAAGTGTCTTGAGTGTGTATTCATATTGAGCGGCAGACCTTCACAATCAATCGTGTGTCAAGAAGAGCCGTGCATTCTTTATGCACTAACATGAGTTATTATGAAGATACTCTGCAGATACTGGAGAGCTAAGGTTGTGGGTATTATTAGCTGTAATAATATCTTCTTGAATCAATAAGGTCTTTATCTCGTCTGCAGGTTTGGCTGTAAGGGGAAGAACCAGGTGAAACTGAGGACTAATGTCGTGTTCTCCATGAGGCTCGATCTCTCCCCGTTTCTCCCCAGCTCAGTACACAACACCTCATGTTCTTCATACCGCCTCTATGCTGTTGTGGTCAGTAAACATATACACATATATTAGGAACCCTATGAGCTAAATTACAATTTAGATTACAATTTAATACAATAACAACTGATTCTTTAAATCTGGAAGGTGTAGTTAGGTGTTTTCTAATTTTTTGGGGGCAGATGTAAAAATAACTTTGAAAGAAATTGACTAAATTTGCCACCAATTTATTATTATTATTATTATTATTATTTTTATTTTTTTATTTTATTTTTATTTTTTTACAAAATGATAGTTTTGGTTCTGTGATTATATACTACATCAATCCTTTATTTTTTATGATGCATTATGTCACAGGATGGCAATAAATTGCTGCAGTTACGTCACATCTTCTTTACAACACAATGTGTGGCTGGTTAAGTAATCTTGTGCTTTAAAACTACATTTTGGGAGGACGGTCTTGATTAGATTTATTTACACAAAAATGGCAACTGTGTACAGCACCTGCTGAAATAAGAAAACATTAAGTATAATAATATTTGCATGAAATGATAAATGGAGTTTTGGCCTTTTACATCATTTTCATATAAATGAATTTCCTTCTCCAGAACCACACAGGTCATCTGAACATGGGTCACTACACAGCTCTGTGCCACAACGCGCTGACTCGGACCTGGCACTGTTTTGACGACTCAGCGGTCAGAGAGGTACGAGACAACCTTGTGCAATCTCCAAATGCCTACGTGCTGCTC
This sequence comes from Heterobranchus longifilis, assembly GCA_028570985.1. Taxonomy (NCBI): domain Eukaryota; kingdom Metazoa; phylum Chordata; class Actinopteri; order Siluriformes; family Clariidae; genus Heterobranchus; species Heterobranchus longifilis. The sequence continues at coordinate 2,787 of JAOVVB010060473.1, read as the reverse complement.
TACAGCCGCAAGCCCTTTCAAAAGCCAAAGATCCACGGACTCTGAGCTCCCCAACTCCCTTTTTCTTTCATCAACACTTTTAAAAAAAACGGTCCATCGTGAGTCTGACGATGTTACAGAAGTCCTCTTTTAAAGTGTATTTAAATCTGCTCCTCATCAGTGGCCTTGCATCAGTCAGACAGCAGCTCTGATGTTTTTCTGCTGGCTTCACAATAACTGCTCTCCAAATAAATGTAAACATAACAGCGTTGCCAAGCGTCTGTGTCGTTATTACGAAAGGTTGGATGTTTTGAAGTGGTTTTGTATCAGGTACTTATCCAGTCCTGACTCGGGAGCAAAGCAATGTACTGCTGTGGATGGGCCTCCTAAAAACAATCTGTTTGAGTGTAGACTATTTTTAGAATATTTCCACCTCTTATGTACTGTTATATCCATCTATGCTCTTCAAAGCCACCAGACAAAAACAGTAACTTTACTCTACCGCTGCCTCGATCCTTTAGTTAGTTTGTTGGTTTTGTTAGTTCCTAAATCTTTTAAAATACAAAAACACGAAAAAACTAACCGATCGAGGCAGCGTTTTTGTCAAAGGAGTCTGGTGGTTTTGAAGAGAGCGATATAACTGCTTCAGTTCCCTGTGAAAATATTCTAAATATATTGATTTTTTTAGGTGGCTAAAATACGTTTTGCTGCACATCCCGTCCACAGCAGTACATTGCTTTATATTAGATAATTAGATAACTATAGATAAGTACCTCATACAACTCCAAACTATCGCTTTAACTATGTGTAACGTTTATACACCACGCTGTTTTATAACCTGACGAATGAAGGGACTAGAAGATGAATTTGGTTGTGGCCTCCTCATTCAGACACAAACACAAACATTAATTTGAAGCAATTTTAATAAATAGTCATATGAGTTGTTTGAGGTTAATATAATCGTTATATCTGAAACAATTGTTTTTAGAGCATTAAGAAATAAAAATCAACATGTACAAGTAAAAAGAAAACAGATTATGATCTCATGCGAGGCAATAAACCTTTACTCAGGAAGTCAAACCCTGCCACCACAGATCTCTGGTCCATTCAGAAGAAACATCAGAATAGTTTGTGCTTGCTCTCGTCAGTCGGTCGGTCGGTCAGTCAGTCAGGCAGCAAATGTTGACACTAACACACTCGTCTAAGTGACTACGGTCAGTTTCTCACGTCTTCATATTCTCCCAGGTCAGCAATGAACACAGAAATAAAATTAAAATTGGATAAATCTAAATTCCAGCCTCCTATGAAACCAGCAGCAATGGTACAAGCTGAAAAGTTATCCCAGTAATTTTTCCTCTAAATAGTTTTTGTGTTTGAATATAATAATGTAAATAGTTAAGTGCGTTTAACAGAGAATAAATTCTACAACAAAGTTTATAGAAGCAGGTAGGGTTTTTTTTTTTTTTTGTCACTGCCTGGACCGAGCAACAAAGACAAGCTCTCAGCATCTATTAAAGCATTCTGAGTCGAGTATTAATGTCTGCTGTTAAACAATGTGTTCTACATAAACAACTTAAACTGATTGCATATTGTGTAAGTGCAACAATGTGGCTAATATGAACAAGCAACAATCTCAATTCCCTCCTCTCTTTAGGCAGAATGCAAAAGGTCTGATCACGTTTAAACGTCAGAAGGCTGCAGAGTTAAATCCCTAAACACAGTTTGTTTTTATGAATATGGTGATACTATGATGGCTGCTACTTTCAAGAAAAGAAATTATAATTTGGTCACCTTAGAGATTAACACCTTGCCCTCCAGTATTTACATGTTTTGAATGTGCAACATCAGCATTGGTAAGTATGTACATGCCATCTGTCGACCCTGGTGTGTAGGGAAGCTGCTCGGCTCTGATGCGGCCGTCCACACGGAGTGCAACAGAAATGAGAGTGAAGAGCATCTGAACCCACTGTCGGCCCGACAACACAACCATCGAGAAGTCAGAGTAAAAGTCTGTTTAGTCACTACATGATCAGTAATATGAACAGACGGCATGTTTTAACAGGTATAGGGTCCTCTAGTAGCTGAAGCGTTGCACAGTGTGCCTGCACCTTCCCCCGGTCTGCGACAGACGGAATCTCCACTCGCTCGAGCGCATCCCCGTGTGCACACACACCACTAGTTAACCCGCAACCACGTGCACCAGGTCCTCAGAGCTGTGATTTTAAAAAGAAAAAAAACAACCTCTAGGCTTGCTGCTCTGGTGTAGCGTTGTGTCCTCGTGTCCTACGGCTCCATCACAGGCTGGAGTAAAACAGGATGTAGGCTGCGGAGGACTTGACGGAGGAGGTGGAGATGTCGGTCACCTCGTGGTCATCAAACTTGTACCAGCGCTGTTTGGGGGCGTTCTTACAGTAGGCTGTGTAATGGCCGCCGTCTAAACCCCCGTAGTGGTTCTGGTAGTGGAAAAGAAGAAGGTTAAGCTCGTCTAAACAGCTACATCATTATTATATTTAACTGTTACTTATAAAATACCTGCAGTTTCAAATGTGTGCTTAACAATTTGTTATTGGCTCTGTTTTAAATTCAAGTGTTTGTTCTTTTATTGTCATTCTATCTGTCTTTTATGAGATCAGCTCTTAAATTTGCATCTTATTTGTTTATATATGTGGTTGTTTCCTTACATTTCATCTATGAGCTTATTTCTCTGAGCCATATTTTACTCATATATGAACAACTCTCTTGTTCCTAAGTTTTGTATGTCATACAGGGGGGCTTACATGGGTTTCTCATTTTTACATTTTTGTTCTG
>JAOVVB010060464.1:0-14365 GCA_028570985.1 Heterobranchus longifilis | reverse complement strand
TCCTCACCCGAACTATCTTCCGAATGTTCCATTCTCGACCATGCCCCCAGTTGTTCTTGACGCCTTCTGTCCTCTGCCTTTTACAGCTCCGGAGCAGGAAAGACTTCACTTACTGTGTCCAGTACGTGCTTTTCAGATTTACGTCCACAGCACTAGCCAGTGGCATAAGACAGAGCAGCTTTTTATATGCTATGGGGGCAGCAACCGGGGTCGGCCGCCACTAGACAAACGCTGTCACATTAGGTGAGAGATGCTAGTGGCCTAGCCTACAAGGCGCGTGGTTACACTTCGCCTCTAGGAATCAGGGCTCATTCGACCAGGGGGATTGCCTCATCAATTGCGCAGGTAAGAGGTGTCCCCTTGCAGCAAGCGTGTGATGTGGCTGGTTGGTCCTCTCCGCACACATTTGTCAGATTTTATAGTTTGGATGTCCATGCTACTCAGGGCTTGCGGGTCCTCGAGTCAGCATCCCAAAGTTATGTCTGAGACCTCTTTGGCTATTGTTCGTACACTACACAACCCTGGGGGTCCAGACACTTGCAGTGCGGCCGCGTTGGTATTCTTGTTCCCATAGCGTTTTCACGCAGCATCGAGTGTAGCTTTTAAAAGAGAACTTCTCGGGTTACTTTGCTGTAACCCTGTTCCCTGAAAAAGCGGGAACGAGATGCTGCGCTTCAATGCCGTACTGCAGGCGTGACTAGACGTCCTTTCAGACAAAATTGACCTGAGGATGTTTACGGTTCACTCCTATTTATAACCTGCAGGTGCACCTCATCAGATGACATCACCTGACCGAGGTTATATAAGCCAAAGTTTTGGCGTGTTTGACACACACGTACTTCACAATCGGTGGAAAAAAGAGACGTTTCCTTAGCGTTTTCATGCAGAAAAGTCACCCGAGGCATTTTGGCTGTGGTCAGGAGGGTCACTTAATCCGGGACTGTTCTGAAAAAGAAGCTACAGCCAACCAGGAGACAGAAATAAACAAATGGATAAATAAGCAAATAAATGATAAATGACAATGGAGTAAATAGTGTACAAACAACCGGACAGGAAGAAACTAAACAAAAAGAAGGAAACACTGAGGGCCAAGAAAAAGGAAAAACCACTGAGCAGGGAAAAAAGCAGATGGAGACAGAAAAAGAAAACCTCCAAGTTATCGTGAGTGAGAACACTTTTCAGAACACACAACTGACTAACAGTCAAAGCAATGATGAGTGTTTAGGTTCAGAAAACACTGGCATGACCATAGATGATGTTGGTTTTACTCTGGTTAGGGCAAAGAGAAAATTTAAAGCAAGGAACAGTGGGCCTCAGAGCAGAAAGAGAGGGCTGGTCAAGATAGATAAAGAAAAACAAGTCATAAACAGTCAGAAAGCAGAAGCCAAATCCAGCAGTGAACAAGACACAAATGCAGAAACAGAAAGTGATGAAGACAAGCAAAACGGGGACGAACCATTCGGCAGATATAAAGAAAAAGAGATAAAACTATTTCTTCAAAAAACAAAAAATCTGAAAGGAGTTCGAGTAGACCAGTACATCCCCAACAAACAAAACAACTCAGCTACAGCCATAATAAGAGAAAAACCCAGGGACTTCACTCACCAGGAAATATATAGACTTAAAAAGTTTGTAACCAGAACCAGGCAAGATTTGCAGTGTGAAGATGAAGAGAGGGTAGAATGCTCAGCAAAAGAGCAGGAGTTGGCATTCTTTTTGCCAGACACTTCTTACCTGAATCCTACACCATACAAGAAGTGATTGCTGGTAGATTAATATAAGTTACAGCAAAATACAAAAGCATTTTAATCTTTTTAATCGTCTGATTTTACAGATTATCTGTTCTTAGGAGGAGATTTCAACTGTACGCAAAATTAGTCAATAGATAGGAATCATATGGAACCCCATGCAGCATCTAAGTTTGTATTAACACGGGTTATAAAAACTCATAATCTGGTAGATGTGTGGAGAAAACTGCATGGAACTGAGAGACAATACACATGGGCACATTGTAAACCTTTTTTTAAAGAAATGAATGACTTGGGTACCTTTATGCTAAAGTGGTGTCATAAAAACGTACTTTGTTTTATTGATGAAGGTGAACTGTTTTTTAGCACTCGTTTATACTAATTATCCTTTATTATATTTTATTTTGTTATTTTTTTAACTGATGTTGTAAAATAATTCTTTTTATTGTAAATTATCAGTATTTATTAAAGGTAACCTCTCTTCCTCTCTCTCTTCTCTCTCTCTTTCTGTCTCTCTCTCTCTCTCTCTCTCTGTGTGGAAGGCTGTTTGGCATTCTGCCAAGTTCTCGGAAGACTGTTTTTTTATTTATTAATTTTTTCTTTAACCAGTGAATGGTATCACTTTAAAAAAATTTAAAGTTTAAAGTGAGATAGAGAGAGTGGGCGGGGTCCCATGGCCTCTGAGGCCAGTGTGGAGACTCTGTCTCTCTGGCATGGCGTTAGGTGCGTGCCGGAGGACGGCGTGCGGATTGAGGATGTGTTGTTAGTGGTGGGGGAGCAGGTTCCCAGGACTCCTCCTCCCGGATGTATAAAGCCGTGGTGGTGTTTGTAACCAAGGTTGACCTCGTGAGTGCACTGACGCAGAGTGGAATATTTGTGAAAGGAACCGCAGTAAAAGTCACCCCCCTGTCTGCCCCCGCGGCAAGAGTGGGGATATCCAACGTGCCTCGATAATGAAGGAGCTGGCCCGTTTCGGGAGTTTCGTCGGCCCCATGAGGGCCATCCCACTCGGGTGCAGAAGCTCCAACATGCGTTTGAATGGTTTTAAACAACCAAGAAGAGAGATTAAATGTGAATTTTAAGTGTAATGAGAGGGACAGCGCCTACACCATCTTTGCCACCATGGAGCCGCTGAGGTGTTTCGAGTGCGGGGACGTGGGACACAAAGGGCTGAGCTGTCCACACGGAGCCGTGCAGCCGGGGAGCTCGCGAGGCGACTCGGACGGAATACAGCGGCAGCGACGCGGGGACAGTCAGCGGGAGAACACCAGGGAGTCCGAGTCTACTGTAGGCCTGAGCAACCCCCAGACCACTGACACACCCGACACATAAAGGTCAGTCCTGAACGCACCGACACCACGGGGACACACACCACGGGGACACACACCACACTCAGCGCTGATATGAACACCACCACTGATGTAAACAGCGTGTGTGGATCATGACGTAAGTACAGTAACCAGCGCTGACAGTGACCCCGCCCCTAACGTTTACTCAGAACACGTACAGCAGCCACAGACCAGCACATCACCACTGACACCCCAAAAGAGCCCTACAGCCAAAGCCAGGAGGAAAAGAGAGGACACATCGGCCACAGAACCCATCAGCAAACGCCAAACCCACAGTCAGTCTCTGAGCACCGCGACACGGGAGACTGGAGGAGCAGTAAAGCAGACACAGACACAACCACAGACATTCAGGAACAAGCAAACTGCATTCGAGAACGACTTAACCAACTACAGATACCTGACGTAAGAAAGAGACGGTTAGTAAAAACATATATATATGTGCGTGTGTGTGTGTGCGTGTATACTGTATAATGTAGTATGTATGTCGGTGTATAATACATTAGTGTATGTGTGTGTATATTTGAATGTATAGTATGTATGATTGTGTGGGCATAATATGCACAAAAAAACTAAAAAATTGTAAATAGTCTCATAATAAAGGGTGTATAAAACAAAAAAAAACCCTCTCTCTCCCCCTCTCTCTGTGTGCTGTGTAAGCACTTCTCGTCCCCCTGCTCTCTCGCTCTCTTCCTCCTCCACCACTGTGAAATTGGCTTTGAATATGGATTTAGAGAGGAAGCCACTCGCTCAGAAAAAGCACAGCCATAAACATTAAGAGCAGCGGCCAATAAAAAAGGCACACGCCGAGAATCGGAGCGCGGCTTCCAAAAACTGCACAGGTTTTAACTGGCTTCACACACACACACACACACACGCACACACAGAGTCGGTGTGTTGGAGAACTGCACTCAGGTACAAATATGAAATTGAATAATGAACAGAACACACACACACACACACACACACATCCTGCGTTTCTGACTCGCGGCTCAGAGGATCATGACAGAGAGAGAGAGAGAGAGAGAGAGAGAGATCAAACCAAAGAGAAGGAGAAGAAAATGAGATGAAGAGAAAGAGAGTGATGGGAGAAAAAGAGAGAAAAGAGAGAAGACGTATGAGGTGATTAGAGAAAGAGAAAAGAGGAGGAGAGAGAGAGAGCGAGGGGCATGAGGAGGGAATGTTGTACTGGAGAAGAAAAGAAAAGCTGCAGTCTACTGGGTGCCATCTCACACACACACACACACACACACACACTGCTCCCCATAGCATCACCCCCCCCCCCCACACACACACACACAGGTTTACAGATTAAGTATTTCTGCAGTGCTTGAATTTTTTTTTTTTACAAATCCTCCTCACACCTTGACTTTGAGGTCTATAATGAGGACAAAAAAACAAAAAAGAAACAAAACAGAGATGCTCAGATCGACCAATCACAGCACAGCCAAGAAAAATCTGCCAATTAGGAGTTTGTTGCCATAGCAACCGGCTGGACGACTGGGCAGACTGGACCTGCACTGGGCTGCTGATGCTGATGAGAGACAGACACTCAGGATAGTGTCCTAAACCACATCCCGTTCCTCCTCGTCACACCTCGGAACACTGTACGGGTGCTAGGAATAATAATAATAATAATAATAATAATAATAATAATAATAATAATAATAATAATAATAATGATAATAATGATAATGATAATAATAATGATAATAATCTAGAACCCTTGGTGGTTCCTCTGGATCTTCAGCTTGGCCTTCCGGAGGAAACGTTTTTTATAAAAATGTCGAATGTCCTCCTATCAGACCTCCTCTCAGACCATGGTTCCAAGAAGAACTCCAGAGAGGAACCAGGTCTGAGGAGAACAACAGCTACACCACAAAGATTGAAACCAGAACCGTTAATGTTTTTCTGGTGTCCATCCTGTCTCAGTTCTTTAAAGCAACACACTCTTAAACACTCTCAAAACTCTTCCTTAAGGGGTTCTTGAACAATTAAGAGATCTAGCTTTAACAGGTTCTAAAACTGATCTCCATGAGAATGAAGAACGTGTTAAAGAACTCATCATGAGCTGGAGAGATAACACGTGAAGCTGTACAGCTTCAGGTAGCAGATGGTTCCTGGTGCCGCTGTCACGCAGCACTTAGTTCTAATCTGACGTCTTCACTGCATAACGCGCAAGTTTTAGATTACACTGAAGCCGTTACCGCGCTCTCTGTGGGCTGTCACTCAGTCAGTGTGCGTTACCACGGCAACACCGAACACTCGACTCAGCTGCGGTTCCTCCGGGAAGCGCTTCATCGTTCCAGAGTGGCTCGATAAACAAAACACTCCTCCACATCGTCTCTGAAATGTCAGTCGCTCGATATTAACATCTCCTTTACACGTAATATTATCACCCTCATGGTGGCACCGCGGCACTGAACCCCAGGACGGCCCGGGTCACCCGCGGGCACCTGCAGCCGCAACCATATACACTACGACGTCACTGTCACACTGTTACCAGATATCACTCGGGTACAAATCAGGTGCTGATGTAACGACACTATAATGAAATTCTGTCAGGCGAAAGGGGCGGGGCTTATAGAGGGGCAGGGCTTACAAAGGGGTGGGCTGATATGGAACCCAAACGTCAGAGAGGATAAAAGACTTCAAGTGTTAAGAGACAATAAAACAGACCTCACACACACACACAAACACACACACACACACAAACACACACACACACACACACAAGCACACACACACACACCAAATAAAAATTTAATCTCTCTCTCTGTACTGCAGTGTGGAGAAAAAACAGAGAAAGAGTGTGTATGTGTGTGTGTGTGTGAGACAGAGCTGTATTTGGCGCTGCACAGGGACTCGGCTCTCTCCGGGCAATTAGGCTGCAAATGGAGGACGAATAAATGAAGAGTCTGTGACATCCTGCAGCTCCAGTCAGCAGAGAGTCTCTCCTTCTCTCAGTCTGTCTCTGTCTCTCTCTGTGTCTGTCTCTCTATGTCTCTCAGTCTGTGTCTCTCTGTCTCTCCTTCTCTCAGTCTGTCTCTGTCTCTCTGTCTGTCTCTCTATGTCTCTCAGTCTGTGTCTCTCTGTCTCTCCTTCTCTCAGTCTGTCTCTGTCTCTCTCTCTGTATTTCTCTCTATGTCTCTCAGTCTGTGTCTCTCTGTCTGTCTCTGTCTCTCTCTCTCTCTGTCTCTCTATGTCTCTCAGTCTGTGTCTCTCTGTCTCTCCATGTCTCTCAGTCTGTGTCTCTTTGTCTCTCCGTCTCTCTCTCTCTGTCTGTCTCTCTGTGTCTCTCAGTCTGTCTGTCTCTGTCTGTCTCTCTGTCTGTCTTTTTCTGTCTGTCTCTCCGTCTCTCTGTCTGTCTGTCTCTCTGTGTCTCTCAGTCTGTCTGTTTCTGTCTGTCTGTTTCTCCGTCTCTCTATCTGTCTCTGTCTGTCTGTCTGTCTGTCTGTCTCTCCGTGTCTTCATCTGTTTCTCTCTGTTCTTTCGCTCATGTGTCCATCATCAGTCGCTCATTAATCAGCAGCAGTGTGCAGGAGATCTGTCTCTTCTTCACACCGTCTCAACCTCATGTGCTGCACCAGTGTGTGTGTGTGTGTGTGTGTGTGTGTGTGTGTGAGTGTCACACGGGGGGCTGTGAAATGAGACGCTGCAGTTTTCTGCTAAAGCTTCCTCTTGCTCAGTGTTTATATTAAACAATAACTGAACGGTGATCACTTGCCTCATTCACATCAACACTACAGCAAGAGACCAGGGTCATGTGACTCCACACACACACACACACACACACACACACACACACACAAACACACTCTCTTTCTATTTCTTACACATACCTTAAACACTTTATGCACCGTGGGTCATGTGACAGCTGTGTGAATGTTTCTTTTTCACTTCCTTTACTCGTTCTCAGCAGAAGGGACTCCTGATAAACCTTCTACACCTCCGTCTGTCTCTCCATCACGTCTCACATGAACGAATGAAAACCAGGAGCGACAGACAGACAGCCGAGGGAGGAGACAGATGGAGTGAGGACCGAGGGATGAAGGGAGATCAGGAATAAAGGAAGGATCTCATCACTCTCTCTTCTGTCTCTCTTTCCTTCCTCACCCTGATGTTCCCTCCCGCCTGCTGTCTTCACTCCATCCGTCTCTCTTCATCCATTATCTTCTTTTCCTTCATTCGCCCTTTGTCCCTTTCACTGGTCTCTCTTTATATTTTTCTTTTTTCTGTCCTGTTCTTCATGATCATGTCATTTCCTCTTTTTTATTTCTAAACATTCCCATCCTTCCTGTACTGTTCTCTCCATTCCATCCATCCATTCATCCATCCATCCATCCATCCATCCATCCTGCTTTCCTCCATGTTACTTTCTTGCCTTCTTAACCTTCCCAACATTCCTGGCATTTGTTCTCCTTGTCCTTCTTTTTTATCTCACAGTAATGTACTTTGTCAGTATGTCCTTTCTTCCTCTTCCTTTCATCCTTGTCTTCCTTCTTTTTCCCCTTCCTCCCTGATACTTCTTCTCTCTTTTATTTGATCTATATACATTTTCCCTATGGTACGTTCACTTGTCTTTTTGTCTTTCCTTCCTTTACTTCCTTCATGTTACTTTCCCTCCCTCTCTCCCTCTTTCCCTTCATTCATTCATTCCTTTTCCTTTCTCTCTCTTTCTCCATGTTCCTTTCTTCCTTCCTACCTTTCTTCTTTCCTCACATGGTGTTTTCACTCGTCTTCCTCCCTCCATCCCTCTCTCATCCTTTATTCCCTCTCTGCTCTCTTACACCTCACCACTTTTATTTCACTTTTATTCTTCCTTCTCCTGCTTCATCCCTTCTTTCCTTCCTGATTTTTTTCCTCCTCTTCCTCACTCCTCTGCTTTTCCTCTACTTCCTCTCAGGACATTTGTCTCTCTCTCAGTTTTTCCTCATCTGGTCCCTGATGTTCAGCGGCGTATTCGTCGGTGCTGGGAGCCACGCGAAGCGTCTGAATGTCAGACGAAGACGAGCGTTACACACGCTCGCTCGCTCGGATGCGAATGCGGACGGAAATCTCACGAGCTCTCGCAGGCTTTGGTTCAGAAGCGAGCGTTTCAGCGAGGACGGGAAGTGCAGCGGGAACACAGGAGATCCAAAAGCAGCAGGTGAAGAGAGGAGAGACACCTAGGGAAGTTTCAAGCGTTTATTCAGGAGCGAGAGACGCAGATGTACCTACCACTTACACACACACACACACAACAAGTTGATCTAATCATCTGCTGTATCTGATACTCAGTTTTGTTCCGATCTACAGTGGAGACGTTAACATCAGATCTGGGTCTCTCTCTCTCTCTCTCTTTCTCTCTCTCTCTTTCTCCCTCCCTCTCTCTCTCTCTCTCTCTCTTTCTCTCTCAGGCTGACAGATGAAAGATCTCGATGTTCTCCTGCGTACTCCAGCGCCCCCACACACACTCATCCGACCTCAACATGGAGTCGATTCACACCAAAAATAGAAAACCATTGTTCTCTCTCTCTCTCTCTCACACACACACACACACACACACACACACACACACACACACACACAGATTAGGTTAAATGTCACTGAACACACACACACACACACACACACACACACAGCCAGAGGAACAAAGATACACTTCACACTGGTCCTCCATCTTCAGCACGTGTGTTCCTCGAGAACCCAAAGACTGACAGGTGATGTGTGTGACCAGTTACAGAGTCATGAGGAAGACTTTCACTTGTCAATCACTCTTCATCCCTCCCTCTGTCCCTCCCCCTGTCTGTCCTCCATAGCTCTTATCCTCTGTAGGAGTCACGTGGGACTGGAACACATCTACCCCTGGGAGCTCAGAGCACATGGAGGGGAAAACAGCACTCAGCCTTCAGCGCAGGTCTTTTGGAGGAAACTGGAGAGTCTGGATGGAATCCACAGAGCACTGGGGCACCATGTGACCTCCACACACACACACACACACACACACACACACACACACACACACACACACACACACAGGAGGGTTTGATTTGAACCCTCAGCCCATCTTGGACACTGAACAGTTTTCTGAATCTTCTGAGAACGTTTTATTTCATCACGATCACATTTGTACAGAACTGTGCAAAAGTTTTGACCCCCCCACCCCTTGTTTTTTCATATTAACAAAAGATTTTATGAGGTCAGTGACCTCATTTCCCCTCTCGTCTGTTCCAACCCCTCAGCACCGGGTGTTTCACAGGTCACTGTGTCGCTTAAAAAACAAAACTGCTGAAACTGCTGTCCTTTATTTTGTTGCTCGTTCCATCCTGGTCCTTAACGTCTATCCTGTTCTTCATGATCATCTCATCTCCTCTTTCTTATTTCTAAACATTCTCTTTCTCTTCCTTCTTTCCTTCCTGCTCATCACTACGTCACTTTCTTTCCTTTTTCATATCGTTTTTTCCTCTCATGGTCTTTTCATTTGTCTCTGTCCTTTTGTCCTCTACCATCCCTCCATCCCTTCCTTTCTTCCTTTTTTCTTTCCCTGCCCCCCTTATAGTTGGTGTCTCCTTCATTTTCTGTTTATATCCTTTTTTTCTCTGATGGTATTTTCAGTTGTTCTTCCTTCATTCCTGTTATTTTCTTTCCCTTCCTTTCTTTCTTCCTTTGTTATTTTCTCTCTCTCTCTCTCTCTCTCTCTCTCCCTCCTTCTTTCTTCTTGATGATAAGCTCATTCAGGAGGCCTGGAGATTTGTCCCTCAGCACTACATTAAACAACACCAGAAAGTCCGAAGCTTAGGAAACACAATATGAAGAACTGATGGGGGTCAAGACTTTTGCACCGCAGGCTGACATCACTGGGATGAGAACATATTTCCATAAAGCTCCCTGAGTTCTCCTGGGATTAGTGGGATTTAATTAAAGAAACATCACTGCAGGATTTGTGTGAGTGTTTATGGACCAGGTGGAAGCTGATTATCTTCTGCTGATGATTTGTGACGTCGTCTTCAGTGTTCTTCATAAAAACCCCAGAGCTCATAGAACAAATCACACAAGAGTTTAAGACTTTTACTGTCAACTTTTATCTCTCACAACTTTTTTTTTTGGAAAAGACAAGCATCAGGTGTGTGTGTGTGTTTGTGTGTGTGTGTCAGGATTCAGTGAAGATCCAAATCCTCTAAGAGACTCTTGTTTCCTTCTAACCCAGGTCTCCTCAGACCTCACGCTCATTTTCGGCGTTCCTGCTCCACTCCTGGTTCGGCTCTGCACCTCACTGACATCTGAATATTCTGAGAACATGTTTATTCTTCACTGCACACACTCACATACACACACACACACACACACACACACACGCACACACACACACACACACACACTTTCCCAGAATAATTTTAAGCTGTTTTCCCCCACAGTGTCAGAACTGGAGCTTCTTCATACAACAGGCTCTAAATGTTCTAATTACATTAACGCTTAGCGCTCGATCCTCAGGACGTCTTAATCATCCAGAAAATAATTCGGAGTAAAAACTCATTACACAAGAGCTAGAACCCATAAACACCCCGGAGAACCCTGGAGATCTTTTCTCTGTTCTTTAGGAACTGAACATGAGTTTAGCAAAAAACTTTTTTGATAGAAGATCATCTTTATGAAAGTAACTTTTTATTAACTTGTGACAAAAAACCAAAGTTCCAGCAGACTCGTGAGAGAACATTGTTTTGATGTTAATATGCAAATGATTGTAACAATAAAGAGATAAACAGCGTCGCTCTTTAACGAGTGCTGTGGTGTAAGAGGAGTAAACACCTGCGCACACGCTGTTAGTGGAAACTAATCAGCGACAGGACGGTGTGGAGAACATCTTCACACACGTCACACAGAGAGCTGCAGCGTTCAGCACCGCGCTCTCACACTCAGGGGGAATAGTACACCACTTTCATCCTGTGGTCACTTATTCCATTCACACACACACACACACACACACACACACACACACACACACACACATTTAAATGAACTGACAGAAAACGTTTTTCAATCATTTTTTGCCTCTGTAGAGATAAAGATTTTAAATAATCTGCTTCCAAAGAGACCACTAACTTGACACATGACTGACCAAGAAAAGATGAGAATTCATGCAGAGCCTGTTGAAGTGATGAGAAGCTGCAGATAGCTCTCACACTGAGCACTGCTGACTGACCGTGTTATCTCGCTGGCAGATTGCTCCTCATGTTGGCTGTCTGAGGTATCGCCATTGTTTAGATTCTCTCTCAGTGAGTCACTCAGGTTGGCCAGTGATGTCACCACATTGGCTAGTGTCCCCAAGTCCCCCTGTCCAGACTCCATCTGAAGACAAATGAAACTATTATTTTACATCAAATAGGTCATCTGAACTAAACTAAACTACTCTGAACAAAACAGGGCAACAGCACAAAAATGTGTTGCCTGCAAAAAAAGAAATGATAAATGCTTTTTAAAATATATTAAAGGAATAAATAAAGACTGAAAAAATGTGTTGTTCTAAAAAACAAACATGCCTTAAACTGGGCAGTGCTGAAGCTTTGTCTCTCCCCTCTGGTAGTGAGAGTCATTACACAAACACTGTCAGGGCTTCTGCCATACTCCCAGCTGCAGCTCCCCGTCCTGCCTGTTAATGTACTGGGTCATTCAGGACTGACAGGACTGACACTCATGTAACAATGTTGTTGTGGAGTTAATAAACTAGTAAATTGTATATCGGCATCCTTCTGATGCGCTGGTGCAGGAATGTCGCGACAGACACAGACACCAGAACTCTGGTATACTGAGAAATCCAGAGAGCTTTCCCCAGCAGTGACAGATTAATCAGCATTATGTGAACTTGTCTGGTAAAGGTTTGAATGCAACGGACGTTCATTTATATGTAAAAGACCAGCACTCTGGCTTTAAGCCTGATTTTAGCCTTGAATTGGATGCGCCTGACTAACTACGAATTTCTGCCAGATCTGACGACGCCTGATGAACTGCCTGAACAATATGGCTCTTGGATGATCAGATGGATTTCTGGCAGATCAGAAATTTTGGTCAGTTATCTTGCAGTTTGAGCAGTTTCACAGTCCGATCTGTTTTAATATTATTGGAGTAGTATTGTACATGTTGTGGCTAAAACTCAGACTGCTGTGACATAAAACTGAACTGCAGAACAGAACAGTTCCACATTTTTCTGTTTTTCTTCCTACTTTCTGTTCAGTAGAATGCTGCCTTTCTTTCTTTTTTTTTGTCAATACTGAGGACAGTTATCTAAATAAACTTTATTGGAACTGTCAATGGACAAAACCAACTGGGGGCTCTGTGCTTACTGTACGTATAGTTTAAACTGTAAATAAGTTGCATGTTTTGGCAGAAAAGCAAATTAAATCATGTACAAGGTGGTTGTGTGAATTATGTGAATTAGGAGAGGTTGTGAATGAATCTCATTTCTTTTGCATTATCCTTGTTATGATGAGTTAAGAATGTCTTTATTTAATGAAATGTCTGTTGAAAACCCAGAAATGTTTTGGTGCACTGATGATGACAAAAAGGAATGGTTGTTTTAATTTTAATGCTTATAAGTTGGCTGCCTTTGTTTCCAAAGCTCGGAAAAAACCATCAGGATGTTTATTTGTTTAGGATTATTTGTCATTTATGTTGCTACTCTGGTTTCTGGTGTCTCTTTTTTTGTAAATGATGTGTCTTGTGAGCCCATTTGGGCTGGGCATGTTATTCATGCATGACACAATAATAATAAAATCAATTGTACTGTGAGTTAGCACACAGTAAGAGATGAATAAAAACAGCTTTACAGATTTTCAAACTCAAACAATAAGCACCAAATATAACAGCCTCACAATGCAAGAGCAACAAAACCTTCCAGCGCCTGACAGATCACACTCTGTACAGAGAGCAGCAGGACAGACAGGCAGATATTTACTGTAACTGCAGTAGCAGCTGTACCTTTGAGTCAGTGGCCAGCAGCAAAGTTCCATCACTCTGGATGAGCGGCTGCTGGATATTAACCAGCATGCCCTGGTCCAGCAGGCTGGATCTGCACATGACACAGAGCATCATCAAAATGACATAAACACACCACCACAACAACAACATCAACAACAGCTGAGCGATGCGGTTTGTCTGTCGGTCTGATTCCCACTGACCTGGAGCCATCTGTCTCCGTATCGGAGATAAAGGTTGGCGTGGCGATGAGCGGACTGTTTAGGTCCTTGCGAATGTAGATCTTTTGGGTGGAGGCAGCACAGTTGGCATGCTTCTCTCTGGGCACTACGTCGATGGGCTTTCTCTCACTCTGGACAGCTGAGGATAAACAAAAATAAAGTTATAAGTACTGCCACTGTCTATGACAGGAAAGAAAAACTACTCCAGACTTTGTCAATGAAATTTAACCCTTTGAAAACGGACCTCTCACAGGCAGCCGCGGGGGTGTGTGGTTTACATCCTGTTTAAATCGATCTAAAATAAGAACCATAATAGCGAGAATTCATTCTTTTCTCCATAGAAAGCCAAGGCTTCTATCTTTTGAGCCAGCATGTTGTACGCTGTTGATGATGTCATCACAATACGTGACGTGCTGTCCAAAACCGCGTGACTAACTGCTTCAAATGCCTCAGCACTCATAAAATGAGCATATCTCAAAAACAAAAAAATGTAAATGGTTCAAATAACTTCTGGAGTGTCAAGAATTATTTTGTTAATGTTCAGTATTCAGAAATAATTTGGATCAATATGTTTTGTGAGTTTATTTAGTAAGATCTTTAGGAAAAAACATGTCAGATATTTGCAATTCTTTTTATTTATGACACAATTTCAATAAATTTTTTCAATCATTATGTTTATTGACTGACATAACCTTTTAACTTATGTTGTATAGATTTTAGGGATATGAAGCATTTGAAGATACTTCAAGAAATGGCATCACAATAAGCAAAAATACCAATGTAGGCACTGGCGGACCATTTATTTCAGAGTTCAAAGGGTTAAGACGAACTTTGAAGGCTTTTTTGAAGGAACTGAATGTTTTTTTAATACTTCTCAAGACCTGCAGATAATACCTGATTTGTTTCTAAGTCAACATCTTTTCGTATGGTTTCCTGGATTGACATGCAAACTCACAGTCAGTCTTCATCCCCATGTTAAGGCATTTCCTCAGCCGACAGAACTGGCAGCGATTGCGATGGTGTTTGTTGATGACGCAGTCCTGTTTACTGCTGCAGCTGTAGGTCAGGTTCTTCCTCACGCTCCGCTTGAAGAAGCCTT
>JAOVVB010060383.1:0-14368 GCA_028570985.1 Heterobranchus longifilis | reverse complement strand
ATGCAAAAAAGCTTTCCTTTGCATGCACCGATTTGCACAAAAATCCCAAAAGCAGCTTGTTTTCCTGATGCAGTATAATGAATTCCCCATAATTTTGTTTTTCACAAAATCGCCTTTTCAGCAACTTGATATCGACATGCTAGAAAGACACTGAAAAGCCAAAACTGCTTTTAAACCTGGAATTTCCTGGGAACTTGCTGTTTTATTATGAGGATGGAGGACAGAGGGTGGAGCAACTGGGAAAAAAAATCTGCCTGTAAAAAAAAAGAAAAGAAAAAAAAAGAATATAACATGCCAAAAAGAATTCTTGACATAACTCAGTAGCTTTAGTCTATCAAAACCTAACAGGCAGGTTTTGATGTGCTGCTTGAACGACAGTGTTGCAAAACACCTAGCGATGTTCGGGTGGGATGATTGAGCAGCATAATACGTGCATCATTTACATTGGAACAATTTCTTAAGCGTTCAGTACAACACCGTACATAACAGCTTTACTATCTGAAGCTGGGTTCACTCACTTATCGTTTATCCTGTATAACATCTGGGCCTGGATCCTCTCCCAGGGTGCCGATCCATGGCAGGGAATTTGGGAACACCAATTAGCCTAATCTGTAGGAGGAAACCGGAGTACCCAGAGGAAACCTACTAAGCACAGGGAGAACATGTAAGCTCCATGTGCACAGACCCCGAGGCGGGAATCGAACCTGGACCCTGGAGGTGCAACACGACAGTGCTAATCACTAAGCCACCGTGCTGATGATGGTTTGCAAAAATAATTAATTAATTTTATTATTATTTTTTTTTAAATGCACGCTGTACAGGAATACTTTGATTACATGACAAACATCTGGCAGAGTCAGGCATTTTTAAATGAAAATCCTGAGACCGTAAACGCTACTTGGACTGCATAGGATTATGCGAAATTTATGCAAATACCGTTCTGGCAATGGCTTAAAGGTGACAAAACAGAAAAATAAACAGAACCAAAACAGAAAAATAAACAAAATATGATCTCAATCTCACTTTGAAAAATGTGAGCGAAAAGTGCTGATTCATTTTCTTTATATAGAAGGTGTATTGTTATAAGATCTTATCATTCAGCTCATCCAAATTAGTTTTCTAGCTTGTCAAGTTCCAGGACAAACACTGACGTATACTCAAAAGAATCTGAAAAATTTTACAAGAGCTTCAATGAGAAGCGTGCCAAGATCAAACATATACACGCACCAAAGAACCTGATCTGTGAAGCATGGTGATGTGCAATAAACCACTAACTCAACTGTGGTTAACTGTGCTTTTGGTGTGAGATTAAGAAAATCACCTGACACAAAACCTACTGAGTTGCACCGGCTAAAGACAAAGAAAAGCTGAAATAAACAGGAAATGGAAACATGTCTAATGCCTGGTATTACTATAATATAGATCATCGGCTTCAGGCAGTCAAACATACTGGCAGTAAGTACGTTTTTTTGAAGACGTTTTCATGATGCACAAACTGCACGAATAAACTATTTGATGATTTAAACACTATAAATAATGAGGGGTGTTCAAGTCAAACCGAGACCCAGAACGTCGTACAGTGCTGTATGTCGGTGAATGACGGTCCCGGCCCATGTGGCTCAGAGCCCACTGCAGTCGTTCCCGTGAACGTTCTGAGAGTTGAACATCTTATCCTAAAAAATAACTTGTCGCCAACTTGCAGAAGATACACGTCTGTCTACACACAATCATTCACCAACACCACTTGCACGTTAAAGGGACTCGGCTGGGAGTTATTACCACATCCCCTATACAGTCCAGTGACTGGGAGGGCACCAATCATGGCTCTGGTGTATACTGGGTAAACTTTCTACCTTGATGGTTTCCAAGCACTAGTGAAACACTAGGATAAGTGCATTAGTGTAGGTGGGGATCATATAGAGAAATAAATGGGGTTTTCAGTCTAATAACTGTGTTCTGTTACTCTGCACAATCAAAAGTCCCGGTTTGATTTGAACGTGCATTGCTTAATAGTTACAGAGATACAGTACTGTGCAAAAGTCCTAGGCACATGCAAATAACTGCTGCAGAGCAAAAAAAAACAAAAAACAAAAACTAATAATATAAGGCAGTGAACAGTAATTAAAGTCAACAAATTGGTGTGATGATGCTTTACTGAAAATATAATCTCAGGTACAAATTTTATAAGGACATTAGCTGCTTAGGTTACTGAACATCCTGCAGAACCAGCCACAGTCCTTCTTTTTATTCGTGCATGCAAAACCTTTAAGCTTTCTTTCTTTTTTGGTCCTAAAAGTCATCTTTTTATATAATATACTGCTGTCTTTTTTTACTGGAATACTAATGTTCGGAAATCAGAAATGTTATTTGTACTGACTTAAAAATAAAGTCATTAAATAAACATGTATAACAAAGTTTGTACAAAAAAACCCCACAAGGTGTCCAGGACATTTGCACAGACTATGTATCAACAGACAATGTGTATGAATCTAATTATGGACTGGATTATAAATTCTTATCCAAAACTGTCAAACTGAACACAATCACTTAATTCAGTTCACATCCAGTCATCTGTAATTATAGCTTCTTTTTTTTTTTTCAACTAATCTAACCGCTTTCAATCAAACTGTTTGATGATGATCAGAGATCTAACACCTTCACAACTTTTACTAGTAAATAATCTGCCTCTGGCGATACAGGAAGTGCCTCTGCCACTAACGGCACTAACAGCATTTGCATTCTTTGGAAGAAAAAAAAACCCAGAATGACTGAGAATTTTAATGCTGACGTGTGATTTCATATGCTAGTATAAAGAAAGTACACTAATACTATATGGAATTAGTAATATCCGTATGAAAACATTTTAATCACGCTAAATAGACATTTATTACATCCTTATATGAGCACCTTTTAAGAGTACTTATTTTTAATAGCTTAAATCCTGTTCTACTTTAAAAACGAGAACGTAAAAGTGTCAAAAGTAAAAGTTTAATTTTCAACTACAAAGTGCACAAAGAAGTGCACAAGTGTTTATCATGTGATCATACACTGATCAGCCATAACATTATGACCACCTGCCTAATATTAAGGAAGGTCTCCTCTTTTGTCCTACGGTGATGCACTGTGTGTTCTAACACCTTTCTATCACAACCAGCATTAACCTCATCATCAATTTGAGCTACTGGATCCTCCTACACGGGCCAGCCTTCATTCCCCATGTGCATCAGTGAGCCCTGGCCACCCATGACCCTGTTGCCAGTTCAGCGGTTCCTTGGATGACTTTTGGTATGTCCTGACCACTACAGACAGGGAACATCCCACAAGACCGGCATCACAAGTTCACTTTCCACCTAACATTTCCCACCTACTTCCAGCTGCCATTGTATTGAAATATTGAAACTGTAGCTAGTGTGAGAAGCACCAAGGCTTATTGATGCACATGCTAATAGAAGAGCTACTGTAGCTTGAATTAAGGAAGGGTTAATGCTGCTTCCAGTAGAAAGGTGTCAGAACACACAGGTCATCAGGTCAGATTTCGACGATTTTAGAAGAAACATTTATTGACTTGCTTTAAGTTTTGATGGTGTTTTATGCTGTCCGTAGCTTAGACGCATGTGAAACGTGTTTGAATAGAAATGAGGTGACTAAAAGTTTTACTGCTCCCTGTTTAAGTGCAAATATTTGTCCATGTTCAACATCATTGTGTTGCTCTGTATACAACCGTCTTATAGCTGTAGTCATCTCCTGCTGGCTAATACAGCCTTATCCAGTAGTGCGTAATAACTATTGTTATTACAGGATGAACATCATGTACAGAAAAATAAATGTACATGGTTTTAATTGGCTATGATTACAATAGGCAATATATAGGTTAAAATCACAACAGTGATAATTTTCTGTCTTGTAAAAAAATTTTTTTTGCGACTGATAACATGAAGCAAAAACTCAACTATCAGCGCTGATACAGTCACAAGCAATTTCTTTAACTCTGCTGGGACTTTTGCCTGACGCGCTAACCCAGCACGCCATCCTCCAGACGAGGCAGCAGGACGGCGATGCAATTAGCGAGCCAGCGATGCTCCGAGTCCCTGAAGAGCAGTCACAAGAGTACCAGCTGTGTTGGTGCTACGTGGTAATTAATCATCACTTAATCCACACAACCTATGCTGTTTAAGCTGATCAGCATTTACAACCTGTCCCTCTTTCCAACCGCTCTCACTCCCTCCTTGTCTTTCTCTTTATGTCTTTATCCAGGAGTACAGAGGGAGCCCCATAGGGACAACGCACGGGCTCGTGTGAACCAGCGCAACTACAGCAAGTTGCCATCCGCACAAATGGTACAAACAACATCCTTACTACAGCCACATGGTATACTGTTTAAAGATTATGCTGACCTTTCCAAAAATCTGGACTTTAAGTGAAAGATAGAGATCCAAAAGTATTAGGTGTGTACAAGGGACAACATCTGGTTCTGGAAAATTAGTCCAATGTGGAAATGTCAAAACGTACAATTCCTCAAATGAATCCCAAATAAAACCCCATGTTAAAATGTCCATTAGTGAAGGGAAGTTTGCATCATTTTAGTGACTCGGTTCTTTGAATCTCGTTCATCAAAATGAAAGAATATTTTTTGAGTCATTTAGTTTATTTCGTTCTTTTGATCAGAAATAAAATAAATAAAAAAAAAAAAGACCCTACATACACATATTTTGGTTATAGTTCCCGTAGTGAAAATATTACAATGCAGCTAAGGACATATTATGATAAACAGAATCAAACAGTAGCTCACCTCTCATATCTTTTGGTCCGAGTCGTTTGTTTTTTTACGCGATTAGCGTCTATGGGAGTCAGGTGACAAAAGAACGAACGATTCAGACCAGAAGACTCATGAGAAGAACCGCTCAATTCTGTTTCCTGTGTACTGAACTGCATAGTGTCTATCGGAGTCATGTGACAAAAGAACAAACGACTCGGACTAAAAGACTCATAAGATGAATCGCTCATTTCTGTTTCCTGTACATAACCTACGGGGGTTTTGCGATGCTTTGCTCATGCAAGTCCAGTAGAAAATGAACGAATGACTCTCTGAGACTATTTGTTCTTCTGAGTCACGTTACAGACTCGTTCAAAAAAGATTTTTTTGTTCAACATTACAACAGAAACTTTGCAGCCTAGTACACAGAAAACGGTTTTGGTCTCCATAGCTAGATTTCGCATTCTTGATAACTGTACAGGGGTGGATTCTTATGTAACTAATCAGTTAAAACGGCATTAAACAATAAAAACATGCATAATTGTGGCATGGACGAGGTCAGTGATAACTGCAATGCTAACTGGCTGCTATGCATCACTTGAGCTAACTGGAATCTGTAAACTTGACGAGACCTTCATATTCACGGGACAACTAACATGAAATGGATGACAGAGTTCAGTCAAATTGAAAGCATTGTTAGTATATGAATGAACATTAACCACCGTAGCATTTTAGCCAAGCTAAATCTAAGCCAGCTAGCTTGTGGTAACTGAGGTAAGTGGGCAAACAAACAGCCAGGCTCCATTTGAGTTGAGCTTCAAATCCGCTCTTCTAAAAAAAAAAATAATAATAATTTAAACCTACGGGTTATGTCTCAGTGGGTTTGTCTATTTTTTTTTTTATACAGTCTTTGGGCGCATGTCGGCCTCTGTGCAGGCGTCCGAAAACAAAAAGGCTATTGACTGATAAATGAGATTCATATCCATGCAGCAGGGGCATTCCAGGGAGTCCACAGGAGAGCTGATCCCTGGCTTTGTGCATTTTTCTGTGGGATGGCTTACAAATCAAAGGAAATAACTGCTGGCTTGTTATGCTGTGTGTGACATTTCTTTTTGCTAAGATGATTTGGGAAGCAAATCGGTACAAAGCTCTTCCGACCAATTATCTTTTCTCTATGATGAAACATTTTTGTTGTTCTGCCCTCATCCACATGATCCACCTGGGGCTTGGGCATTGAACCCGGGGCTTCCACATGGCAGGAGAGAAACCAACCACTGAGCCACCAACACGTCTTCCTTTGCAGAGTGATACTGTATCTCAAAAACAAACAGATGAATATGTGTAGGATTAAAACATACAGTAGATCAAATTTCTTTTGTCATTTTTTTTTTCTTCAACTGCTTCCTACTCTTTTGTTTTATGTAAGGTTTTAAGGGTATCCAAATTAGTAACAAGAAAAACTCCAGGGGGATCCTCGTCGAAATCATCTGCGTCAGGTTTAACTTGTTTTCTTTAATCAATCAAGCCTATCATGTTTCCAATAGTTTCCAAGATAGCAGTTAATCTATACAGGAACTATAAGATGTGCCTGGTTCTCCATTTCTAATTCCTGCTGTTCCTTTGCATGGAAACGGAATTCTAAACAATTTGTAATGCACAATAATAAAAGACCTGGATTGTTCATTGTCAACCTTATTCAGAATGATCTGAATATAGAAAGCTGCACTAAAATTTCATCTGGCTAAAAACTTCATAAATGTTCTTCCAAAACCAGGAATAGTGCATGACGATCATTACGCTGCCTTTTACATGCACATGTACCTCAAAGCTTTTTACATCATCCAATGAAAACAATGAAAACTGTTTACACTGCTAGTTTTGGCAGCCGAAGTCATGACCCCATGATTCTTGTGCAGGTTCGACGCCCGCTGGGGCACAAACATGTGTGACGGTGTGAACTTGCCAAAATACTCCAGTGTACCGGTGAACCCAATGTGCTTGACTGAACTGTGTGTGAGTCAGTGAATAAATAACATGGCAGGCTTTTCCGTTTTCTACCAGATGCAGGCGTGTAACAGATGACATGCGGTACGTGACTCAAGTTCAAAGTGTTTCACCTTTGAACTTTGGGCACCAAGAAAGACTGTAGGACACTATCACTATGAGTGGTGCTACTAACTTTCTCCAGGACTAAGGTTATATGGTAATTTATACTGACAGATAGTCATGGGCAAGGAGACAATAAAATGCACAAGAGGCAATAAGGTAATATTGCTGTTGCACAAACAAATTCCTGTTCCATGCGCAAGATAAAACTCATCTGCTCTAAATGATATTATGTTATATGCCGTTTCTGTAGTAACAGTTTGCACAGGGAACAAATTTTTAAAAGTCTAACGCTATAGTCTATAGTTCACATGATGAAGCTTTCTCTGACGAGATACTTATTTATAAAAGGAGTCTCAAGTGTCATTGCTTACGTCTGTACTTAAGTTTTCTGAAATAGGAACATTTTGGCACATTGCTCTTTCTTAGAAACATGACAGGCTGACTTATTATCTTTAAGAGAAGACCAAAGGATAGGCTGGATGAGCAATGAGTGTTTACAACCGTGTTTATAGCTGCTCAGTTATGCAGGTGTCCAATCAGGTAAAACAGGTCAAAAGCTCCAGTTAATGGTCACACATCGGAATTGGGGAAAAAGTAAGATCTCTGAGCCTTTACCCGTGACATGGTTGTGTTTCATGTACCTCTCATACACTGGGATTTACACACATACACACCTTGTTAATTATCTTCCCGTCACAGACAGCATCCCCTCTCGCATATTATTCTCTACATAATGTACAATATCTCCATGATATATTATGGTATATTATGTACAGTACACCTCTTTGGACGTCATGTTGAGAGTTCGAGTGAACAGCTAGCAAAGCAAATATAACCTGTCGTTTTATCTGCTTGACTAGTCATGGCGTAACAAGGGAACAGGACATACCTGGCCATGCAACTGCTGGTCAGCCATTTGTTCCATTATTTATGATCATGGGTGTGTGTATAAAAATGACTTGAATTCCTGAATGGTATTCCTGAGTGTTTCATGTCAAATTAAATGTGGTGGCATCCATCCATCCATCTAGGAACCTCTGTAGTCCGACTAGAAGGCCAGTGGTGACCATTGTATTTATTTTCATTTTTATGACTGTGGTGGGTCCTCCGGTCAAATATCGTGGTACATAGCGACCAAATGGCAAAAAAAAAAAAATCTTGTTTCAAAATCTATGGACCTGACTGTATATTTTAACACAAGGGACTCCTCAAGGCTCGGTATTGGGCCGGCTTTTTGTTTTTTTTTAAATAATCTAAAACTTTGATTCCGGGGTGATGTTTTTCAACAAAGTAAGTAAATAAATAATAAAAATAAAAACTTCTTAACAAACTAAACTTTAAGCAAACCTTTCTTTTTTGTCTTTTCTATAAATATGGAAGTGAAGACAGAAGGTTGAAACTAATTGCCAGTCCACAGGGCCTTTGTGAAACAATACAATGGCACACTATGTCACAGAATGTACTCATGTCTAGTGAGAATGCTAAGTATATTATAAGGTATGCACACTATGTGTATGTTTTGTATGTTGCTGCATGCTCTCACAACAAGTCAGTCTGTCTGTCCTTATTTGGGGTGTAAAGATTTGCTATTGCCAGTGCCTGCAACTGTTAACTGTCCACATCTGTGCCTGTATTCTCTGTTCTGATATCAACCTAAAGTGGGTGTGGTTCATACCAGACAGCCACAATGAGGAAAATCATACAGAAATGACAGCAGTGTCAGTGTTTGGTGAGAAATCGGACAAGCTCTGACAGCTCCTCAACCTCGGCGGCACCAAAATAGACTCAAAGTGAGATTTGCGTGGGAAAGTTTCTTTTTAATTTCCGCACTTGCACTCACTGTTGTTAAGGGCCTTGTTTAAGGGCCCAAAAGTGGCAACTTGGTGGTGGTTGGATTTGGACCTGGAGCCACCTTAATCACTGAGCTATCCCTGGCCCACTGACCTAGCCCACTGGTTTTACTGCTATGAGTACTAGCACTAATAGTAGGAGCAATAATAATAATAATAATAATAATAATAATAATAATAATAATTCCAACAGCACATGTTATATCAGGTGCAGGTCTGTCATTATCCTTGCTATTTTCTAACAGAACATAATATAAACCACCACTGCCCTACCCAGGCAGTTACTAAGGATGAATAACCCGTGTTGCTATTGAGCATGCTCTTTCTTCATCCCCGAGCGTCGATCCACTCGCTCACACCTGCACAAAGGCAAAAACCTCCTACTGCACAACTTTTTTTTTTATCCTTGTCCCACAGCATCCCAATCCCAATGCACTATTCTAGTCTTACACACTCGTAACAATAGCCAGTTAAGCTTGTTTAGTCAGATACACCTGTGAATGGTCTGTGTTGTAAAATCACAACCAACGATTCTTACAATGAAATTTACTTACAATGGAACTGCTGAAGTGAAAAGTCTTACAATTTGAATAATTACTATTGTACTTCACTACCTGATGGTCTTTGGAAGCGACAGAGAGGTGAAGGAAGTCAAATATTTTCCGCTTGATGTCACTTTGTTACCTAAACATGAAATGATTAAAACTTAAAAAAAAAAAAAAAAGTTTGTCTTCATTTAGTTCATGCCACATCTTTACTTCAGAAATATGTAACAAGATTAACAACATGAAAGCAAGTCAGCTTATGAAAGCATGAGACCAAACAACAAGAAGCTCTTTTGCTTAAAAAAATAAAATTTTAGCTTTGAGTTCAGACAGGAATGTGACGTCATGTAAAATACAGTACGACCGAGTAAAATCTCAACAGCATGCAAAGGCAACGTGATCTGCGAGCAAATACTACTACAGTCCGAACAAACATTTAATTTGTAACACAGGCAGGTTATGACACAACATTACACTCTGGATTTCTAGAAGTGATCGCTTGTCATTTACATATTTGTTAAATCACTCACTCACTCACTGATCGTCTACTGTATACAGCTCTATCCTGTATACAGGGTTGCATGAGGCGGGGAGCACTCCGGACAGGGTGCCAGTCCACCGCAGGGCACAAACACATACACTCATTCACACACTACAGGAAATTTGGGAACGCCAATTAGTCTAATCTGCATGTCTTTGGACTGTGGAAACCCACCAAGCACGGGGAGAACATGCAAACTCCATGCACACAGAGGCGGGAATCAAACCCAGACCCTGGAGGTGCAAGGCGACAGTGCTAACCACTAAGCCATCGCATTTATTAAATTAATAAAATAATATCACAAAAAATGATCATAAACCTTTCAGAAACTATTAGATTTTTTTTTTTTTTATCCGTACGATAAAATTGGTAGACAGAGCCAAAAATCACATTTTTGGTAATTAGGCCTGGGGAAAAACAAAGAAAAGAAAAAAAAAATCACACCATGATTATATATTTTGACACATATTTTCGTGCCATAAATCTCTTGGGATAGGCTCCAGGCCCCCTGCGACACTGTACACAGGATAAAGCGGTATAGAAAAGTTAAACTATCGACAGACTACATAAATTCCAGACTATGTATATATTAACTGTAATGAATTGCCACCTTTTGTGATTAGATACTTGCACAGGGCCATATCACAATTTAAATTTTTATGTGATTAATCATGCTATGGTAGTGACCGAGCCCTTCATTCACACTGGCAAAGCGATAAAGCAACAAGCAAAGCCTTCCTTTTCTGTGTCTATGCATGTCATAAAGCTGAGATTTCCCCGCTAATGTAAAAAAATTGAAAAAAATATAATAAGACATAAAATCCAAAAAGACCATCAAGTAAATTGATTTTTTTTCGTAAGAATTAATTCACATGATAAAGCAACAAAATCAAAAGATTGTCATGAACGACTCCTTGGACTAATCTTCTGGTCTGACTTAGTGCATCATATCATTCGTGTGTTACCAACAGTGTTGGATGTTACTTTTTAAAGTAACTAATTACATTACAAAAGTACCGTCATTAAAAACTAATCAGTTACATTACAGCGTTACTTTCTGATAAAAGTAACTAGTTAGAGTACTAACTAGGGGTTAGTTAGGGCTTAACTAGTTAGGGGTTATCGGGGCGGGGCTTGTAGGACGACTTTCACACACACACACACACACTAACGGAATCACTGCTGTCTGGCTCACAGATTATATAAACTGTCTGAATAACGGATTACATTTTTGAAAATATAACTAAATAACTTAAATGGCGGACCTAACGCGTTAGACTACTCGTTACATCAAAAAAGTAATCCAAGTATTCTAACTTTGTAACATGTTACACCGAACACTGGTTACCAAACTGGCTTGTTTTATAAGCTGTATACACTGTTGCTACGAGTGTTTCGAACCAGAAATCAAAGAAACACAAAGTGGACAGTGCACACCCATAACAGAAGAAGAAGTTGTAAGTGTAAACTAGCACTGAGTCCTGTACTTCTGTACAAACCTGTTAGGCAATAGAGCAATTTAAAAAAAAGCACGTATATATTTGGTGGCATATATACAAGCTGACACGTGATACAAGCCTCGTAATTCTCTTTTAATAGATGCTTTTAGGATGTTATATGGGTGTAAAGTTAATCATAACCATACACACTGTCGAAACACTCACATGCACTGGCAAGGTCAAAGCAAGAACATTTATAACCCTAAACTCCCTCACACACACACACACACACACACACACAAACAGGGGGTTATGCTAAAGGGTATGAGGTCCACAGTAGCAGCTTGTACAAGCGAGCGCTAAACAAGGGTGGTGCTTTTCCACTACGAACAATGAACAAACCGAGATGAGTAAAGAATGCGGCAGACCCGGGCCTGCTTCGTGTACATGATGACAATGCACATCCTTACGTCTACACACACACACACACACACACACAGATAGAGAGAGGGAAAATATCAACTTATTTACATGTACTTTAAATATCATCATCATGCGTTATCAGGTCAGATCATGATATTCAAAATCCATCTCGCAAAATCCGTGTTCCCTGACCACGCCATGCACAAGCGGTGTGGAAACTACACCATGAGCTAAAGACCAACCATCAACAACGCAGGTTGCCCACATGTTCCACGGGCACAATGGAAAGCTTTCAAAATAGTAATTTTTTTGGGGGCTATGACTGGATTTCTCTGTATAGACAGACAAGCTAGACCGGTCTGACTCTCTCTCTCTCTCTCTCTCACACTCATACACATTAGATTGCTAATAGGTGTGCAGTTAAAAAGTCACAAGACATCCCAGTGACACTAATGTATATATATATATAGAATAACTCATCCCTAATTCAAGTCAAGTGGGTTTTGGCTTTGCTGACAGATTGCACAAGGACATCACCAAGTGCAAACAGAACAAGAGATCAGTGTTAGAAAGAAGAACCCAGTGTATCGCCTGTTTTCTCTCATGAGAAAAAGCTTTGTAGGCTACCTAAAGCAGAACCCTCTGATGCCAGGCATGATCCCAGAAGTCTCAGGAACAGCGATGGCTCCCTAATGAGATCACTTGTAGGCTTCTTATCATGCACTAACAACGAGCATCCATGGCCTCGCTAAAAGCCTGGAGTCTATGCCAGGGTGTGACAAGGTGTAAGATGATTCCCTGAAGATTAGTGCTTATAATCGACTGAATAACCAGTACATACTCCTCTAGGCACCCTACCAACCTGCACACTTGGTCTGAAAAAATTAATATCCTCAGGATCACTAATGCAGAGTGCCAGGAATCTGCTTCCAAAGCAAGACAGCCTGTAGGCTCCCTAATGAGAACTGCATGGTGCTTATATAACTTTAGGGAAGAAAAGTTTTCCTTATATAATATAATATAATATAATATAATTTCTTTTGACTTGAAGAGCTATTGCACTTTTGCGACTGATCAGATATTTTTTCATATGTACTCATATGAAAAATGTACTTATATGTATGTACTCATATGAGGGTCTTGGTTTCATTCTGCCATGGTGTCACATACAGTTAAATAAGTAGAAATGAAGAAGATCTGGTTAACGTAATAATGTACACCAAGGGTCTTAGAGCACATCTGGGTATCACATCAGATGAAATTAATTCGATTACTTGTTAAAAAGCAAACATTTCACAATGTGTGCTGCGTGTATGTCCGTGTCTCTTTAAGGGGTCTTGGAAAAAGTTTTGTCTTGAGACATAAGTAACATACACGGGTCATACGCTACCCGATTCTAATAGCATTCATCAGCATAGATAACATACAACGCTCCAACTTGATAGCAATCAAAATGAGTGGTACTGTACTCCTAGAGGAATTATTTCAGTCACCCTATTCAGACACACCTTTAGCCCTTTCTGGGATATCCCCCTGTCTGCTATAGCAACACAGCCATACACGCATATCCCTGCTAACACACACTGATAAAAAAAAAAAATCTAGAGCACAGGCCACCACCCTACAACACACAGAGTCCGGTTCCACCCACACCTTACACACCTGATCCAACTCATAATGCACTTTGAACACTTTGATCAGCTAGATCACGTCAGGTGTGGTAGAAATGGGGGTGGCTTATTCAGTTTGTACAGGAGCGGTGGTGAGGACTGATCTACATTCTACATTACAAGGCTTAAAATGAAAATGGACAAAACAGGTTAACACACTTTAAACAAATAGTTTACAAATTGCTAGGAACAGGTGCACCAATTCATCAGCCGAATTGCAAAACCTCTTCCTTCCTTTATACGCGCACTGCATGGGTCAGAATGGAGAAAGCGTCCACACCCTACCTAGTGCACTAAATCCAGGGTTTTGGATTTGTATTGACAAACGGAGATCTGTTAGGGCTGGACCTGTTCGAATGAGTTGTTAATTTTATATATCCTCCTGAGACCAGGACTCTTCCAGCTGTGTATATTGCAATTTCGACTGACTGATAACTTTAAATTTAATCAGGAAGAAGTTTGGAAGAAGAATTATACCTAACATTTCTCATATTAGGATGATACAAAAATGTATATATATATAGACAATGAAATTGGGAGAAAGTGTCATGTCCTCATAGAACACACACATATCAAACTCATTCAAACTTTGAGAAACAGGTTCTATCTATCTATCTAGCTATCTATCCCAGGTTCATATCTATTTATCATATAGATATAGACAGAGTCATGTATTATATTATATGAATAGTGGCGCTATTAATATAATATAATACAATACAATGTAATGTAATATAATAGAATAGAATAGAATAGAATAATCATATTATTATCATACTAATATATACATATAGCAATAAATTTTGTATTAAAATATTGATACAAGTTTTTCTTTTCCTGAAGTGTTCCAGAAATACTTTTTTTGACTGACTCTGATATATATATATCTCAGAGTCATATATATATAAACACTACCGTTCAAAAGTTTGGGGTCACTTTCTAACTCCATGATGGTTCCTGATTATTTCTTTCTACATTGTAAAGGCTGAAGGCGTCCAAAAAATGCATTAATCTCCTTTGAACAGTTAATGGTGAGAT
>JAOVVB010060357.1:2810-14369 GCA_028570985.1 Heterobranchus longifilis | reverse complement strand
CCGATCTTCTACCAAAATTCAAGAAATCCTTACAATTGTATTGTATTGTGTGTCAAATGATGACTCCATTTTAAGGTGAGTGTTAATCATGACAGAATGTGGAAAACTTGAAGGGCACTGAATATACTGTATTTGTACGTAAAGTTATTTTTGTTATTTTTGTAAATAAAGTTATATTTTGCTAAAAAAGTTTTCACTTTCCCTATGTATAGAGAACTACATGAAATATTGTCATTGACTCTGGACATCCACTGAATAGATATACTTTTGTTTAGCATTAGAGAAGTGCCTGATAAAATGCTTCTCATGAACTGGTAAAGTGACACAAAGCATTCTTACATAAATCTAGCAGAAATGTGTCAATGGTAAGGAATGCTGATTATAAATGAAGAAGAATCCTTGAGAGAACCCAGACTCAGAAGCAAACTCATCCTTATATGGGGCACACCAAATAAACTATTTTTGGACCACGAAATGAGACTCAAAGTTTTTACTTTTATTCATTTTTGCAAGTTTCGTCTGCCACATGAGGTTGTCTACAACAAAATATTTAATTTAAAAGCCATTATCAAATCCTTTTTTAATCTTAGAACTACCATGTTTTAGGCAAACAAGGCACAAAATGCATTCAACTCTGATTCAATATATTTTAAAGAATTTTATAACAGAGCTGCAAAGTGAACAAAATAGACTTCTGTTGTTACTGTTTCTGTGATTAAAAAACTAATTGCATAAGTGATCAGAACAGCATTTGACATCCAATTCAGGCATTTTCTGTAGACGAAGACATTCTGTCATGGTCTGGCATTCCTTGAGTTGGGTATCTAAGGAGATAAAGAACATTTAGCAGTCAATGTAAGTTCATATGCACAATCTGATATAATTAACATGCATCAAGTTGTAGCAGTGGTGGGCCTAGTTTATTAGGGGTGTGTACTGTGAGATGTTTTACAACACAATACACTACGATATACTGACTGTACTGTATATTGTGCTAAGATAAAAAGCCCAAAATAATGCACACAAGCCCTGTTTATCCTGACCCAGCTGTGATTTCAGAAAGACATTGTTACACTCAAGGTATTTTTTTTACTAGAACTTTTTAAATGTGCTGCTATGATTTACTGGCAGTCTGTTGGGTGAAATGATCATAAAGAAAAACAAGATGAGTACATACACGGTGGGACCTTTGCCTTGGAAGACATACAGGTATCCAAAGTTTGACTCCTGCTCTTGCAGTATTTAATTGAATTACGACATTTGGCATTATTCTCGGAGCGACACGTGTAGCACTGTAGAGCAGAAACATCTGTAACAGAGTGAAGAGCAAAAGCCACAATAAACTGTCTGACAAATCTGCACTGATTTTATATAAACTGTTTACAGGATTAAGTAGATGTCCTTGTTATCTGGTATCCTTCCTTCTAGATCTGTATGGGTGACTCAAGTCTTTGTGGTTGAAATGGACACCACCTTTATACAGCTCTCATAGGTAGGGTTGAAATTCATTTGACATCACAAATTTCCACACAAAGTGCTTGACTGCTTTCATGTTTTGATTTGATTTTACTTAATTAAATTCTCTTTAAATCAGTTTTATTTATTACAATTACTGACATGCTTGATAAAGGTAAAACTAAAACTTATTTCAAACTGCACAGAAAACCTATTTAAACTCACCAGGTGTCAGGATCAAGGTAAGAATCAAAGTCACCAGTAGAATTTTCATTATGCTGTAGTACAATATAAAAATGTGCAGGATAATTAAAAATGACTTTTAAATATTTGCAAAATGCCAAGCGAGCAAGTTTTGCTGTTACAGAATAACTACATAGAAAATCTAAAATGTAATTGTTATAAGCATATCAGAAAAATTTTAAACAACTTTAAAGTTCCATTAGAATGATGTTCTCACCTTCAGTGTTGGGGAGTCAAGTAAATGAGAAAAGAGCTTTAACTGAGTACCAGCTCTGAGTTTCCCCAGATTATCTTTCCTCCTTTAAATATATTTGATGTGCAAGTTCTCACCCTTACGAACTTATTAACTATGTACCTGCTATGAACTTGATAATTGTTGATATCTTAAATTTGGGCCATATAAGATTTAAAAACTAACCAACAAATGCAACAATGATTAAAACTTTAAAGACTCCCTGCAGATACAATACCAGCAAAAGTCATCGAGAGCAAGAACAGACAGAGAATGCCGAATGTTTCTTTTGTTATCTTTCCTAAACAATTTTTAATGGAACTCCCGGGAACTAAACACTATAAAAACACTATGGAAGACTACATTTTTAAGGTCAAGCAAACAATACTTCATCACACTACATCTCTTCACTTTATGCATTATTGCCCCATCACACTTCAAGACCTTGAAGTCCCCACCTCATCTTAAAGTCAAAATGCAGTCAAAAGGGACTAAAGTGCATTTGTCAATTTCATAATATTTCACAGCCACGTCCCTGTCAGGTTCTCAAAGCACTGATCACGTCTATCATTTCACTAATTTCCTGTCACGCACATGTTCACCAGGTACAATGAAATCAAACTAATGGGCTTATCATGATCTTACTACTGTACATCATTGCATCTAGCGGGTCGATATAATTCCCATGACATATGCAATGCTTTTCATCACATGATCTAGAAACTAGAAATGATGCATTCACAGTAATATTTTCAAAAATAAATTAAGCAGGAAGATTGTGTTACAACACTTCATACAGTAGATGCACAAACTTTGTGTACAAGAGCTATGTGATGCACCCACTGTTTGTGAGATGCTGTCTCATGTTCTATGTCTGGTTGAACTATAATATAACACTGACGCACAAATGGACATTATATATTGTGACAGCGGGCAACTCAGTGCAGGCACTTCTCATAAAAGTGTTCATCCAAATAACTGTTGTTGAGACGCTGACCTCTGCTTCCCGTGTGATCTGTCGGTGTGCCAGTCTCGATACACTGGTGGAGGATGGAGGCACATGGAACCTGAACCAGGCCCACAACGGTCCCCCAAGGAATACTTGAGGATTGCTGAGAGGATCATCTGCACTACCTGACCGAGACACAGTACCTTGTGTACCCACACCCGACGACCTTTCTGATCTCCTGAGCCTCCAATAACGAACTGGACTCAATTTTAACTTAAAACATCTATGAACACAGTATGATGCAGATCAATCCCTGCTATCTGTTTCACCCAGATGAGAATGTTTTCCCTGTTGAGTCTGGTTCCTCTCAAGGTTTCTTCCTCTTACCATCTCAGGGAGTTTTTCCTTGCCACTGTTGACGTCGTCCTTGGCTTGCTCATCAGGGACAGTCTTATCATTTTGATTCATTCACGTTCACATCTCATACAAACTTAAATAATTCTTTTGATTGTGTAAAGTTGCTTTGCGACAATGACAATTTTTAAAAGCGCTAAACAAATAAAATTGAATTGAATTGAATTGAACTAGTTTACTGTACATAACATTGCCTACTGGACTTTTTACATGCGTGTACATGCACGCGCAGTTACTCACATATTATGTTAACGAACAGAGGTGCCTGATTGTACTATGAAGCTCACTGCTGCGCAGCCAGCGAGTGTGGTTTTGGAAGAGACCCGTCGGACTCCTACAAAGCGCAACCGGTGATGGCCCTCTGTTGATTACGGAGCTCCTAACAGTACTTATCAGGGCATTTAGCGTTTTCATGTGGACAAAGATATTTTTCAAACATAGGTCGTGTGGACAGAATTATTTTTAAAAATGAAGTAGAAAAATCTCCATTTTAAAAAATACCCGGCTACGTGTGGACATGGCCTAAAAGGGTGGCACTTTACCCTAGTAAATGGTCAGCCATCTACAGTGGCTGACAAGAGCCAAAGACACAACGACACTAACCCCAGCATACTGTAACAAGACCCTCGTTTTAATATTTCTTAAGATTCTGTTACAATTCTAAACAAACTTAGCAAATGATTTGCTCCTAACACACAGGATGCTGTGCTCTGTGTCTATGTGTGAATGGTTTAGAATATACCACCCGTAGGAATATAGAAGAACGGCGACATTTTACCACCTCAAATGCAAACATACTGTATATAAATTAAAAGAATCAATTTTGCAATCAGTGTGGCTGCACATGAATTGCCACAAAAAAGAATCACCATAATTATTTAAATAATATTTTTCTCCCATTTCTACAATATATAACTAGCTACAGTGGCAAGAAAAAGTATGTGAACCTTTTGGAATTTGATGTTTGTTTGTTTTTGGGGGTTTTTTTGCATTAATTTGTCATAACATGTGACCTGTTCTTCATCTAAATCAAGAGTATTGACAAATATAATGTGCCTAAAATAATAACACACAAAACTATTCTGATCTTTTATGTCTTTATTGAGAACAAACATAAAACCTCATAGTGCTATAGGAAAAAGTCTTGTTAAGAAAATGAGTTTGGAAGTGTGAACTAGAGCTACTTTGACTCAAACGTTTAATGTGAGCCATGTCTCGCCAAAAAGAGCTTTCATTGGATCTATTAGATCTTTAGAAATTCTGCAGTCTACAAAATGTCTCAGCAAAGACTTCATGAGGCAAAGAAACACCCTTTATTAAAAAAAAAAAGTTTTACTACAGAATTTAAATACATTCTGATGTTACTGATGATATGATTAAAAACAAACAAACAAAATACAGTAATAAAAGGAAATAATCTTTTTAGATTAAGCATGTTTGTGGTTAAGCACTAAGCATAATTGCATAAGTATGTTAAGCAGCATTTGGTATTCACTCGACGCATTTTCCCCAGACGAAGACACTCTGACATGGTCTGGCATTCCTTGATTTGGGTATCTAAGGGGATAAAGAACATTTAGCAGTCAGTGTAAGTCTCTATGCACAACCTGTTATAATTAACATACCTTAAGATGTACTGTAGCAGTGGTTTATTAGGGGTGTGTAATGTAAGATGTTTTACAACAAGCTTGAGGGTAACAACTTGTAATGATAGTACAGTACTGTGCAAAAGTCATATTTCTCTTAAGAAAAAGCCTTTTTTTATGTAGTCTTGAGGAATATTTTTCTAGGTTTCCTGATGACCTTTTTTTTTGACTGTGAGTAGTATACTGATGATGCTAAAGGCTGAGTGGTTGGAACAGATTGCAAATTGGAAAGTTGCAACAACAATTATTTGTAGAAAGAAAAACACCACATTATTGACCATATACTGTGTTTACCTAGCAAGTCTAAAAATGCACACCAGACCTCTTATCCTGACCCAGCTGTGATTTTAGAAAGAAATTGTTACATTAAGGGCTTTTTTTTTTTTTAACTTGAAATTTAAAAATGTGCTTCTGTGATTTACCGGCAGATTATTGGGTAAAAATCATAAAGCAAAACAAGACATGTACATACATGGTGGGACCATTAACTGGTAAGACATACAGCTATTCAAGTTCCGACTCTTGCTATAGCAGTATTGAATTGAAGTTTGACATTTGACATTATATGCAGAATGACAGGTGTAGCAGTGCAGAGCAGAAACACCTGTAACAGAGTGAAGAGCAAAAGCCACAATGAACTGTCTGAGAAATCTGCACTGATCTTAAAATCCACTGTTTGCAAAGATTCAGTAGACTTCCTGATAGATCTGTATTAATGACAAGACATTGTGGTTAAAATGAACAGCACTTTTATACAGCACTTGTAGGTTGGGTTCAAATTAATTTTACATTTGTTACAAATTTCCACACAAAGTGCATGGCTGTTTTTTTTTTTTATTATTTCATCAATTTAGTTCTATTTATAAGATACATTTATGCTTTTTACCTCCAAGTTACAATTACCGTTATAAATTATAAAATAAATAAATAAATGAATAAAACTAAATTTGCGGAAACTCACCAGGTATCAAGATAAAAATCACCAATAGAAGTTTCATTATGCTCTAGTATAAAGAAAAGATTTAAAAAATAATAAAAAAAAATTGACTTTTAAATATTTTAAACAAAGATGTCCAGTAATAAAGTTTTGCTGATACAGAATAAGTACAAATAAAATCTAAAATATAATTTTTATAAGCATATTGGAAAACTTTGAAATAAAAAACTCAACAATCCTTATTATAATGATGTTCTCACCTTCAACTGTACCAGTTAGGAGTTTCACCAGATTATCTTTCTGCCTTTAAATAAATCTGATGTGCAAGTTCCCGCCCTTATGAACTTATGAACTACTAGCACAAGTACCCGTCGGTGACAGAAAAAGAGTTTGTAGAAATACTTAAATGGTTGAAGCTAAAAATAAGCTGATCAGCTTTAATGTAATCAGTGATATTATTATATCAGGTTTAAGTCCATGCAAATTAAGTAACCCAGTAAAAATAATCAGTTTAACTTTCCTAATTAATATCCATTGGTGCAGGTCCTTGTTTACATTGAGTAAAATAACTTATTAGTAACTTATTTTAAGTAGGTTATTAAACCCAGAACATAACTGTTTATAACATCACTTTTATTCAAAAAATGTTATGCACTTTGATTTGAGCGCATAACACTGGGCACTCGGTACAGATATTTTACATACCTTCTCCTCGGACTGCTGCGGATACGTTTGCTGCAACAACCCGTATTTTATCTCATAGTGCTTCACATTAGTGCTTGGTATTAGCACCACGGTTTCGGAACACATGAGACAAACTGTTTTTAAAATTCCTGCAGGAAGAATAAACATACATTGATCTGTCCATTCATCTTTGAAGTTTCACTTTTCATAATTTCATAATGTTCTGTTGTTTAAGAGTAAGCCATGCTGTGTCGTGCTTTGTTTTTAATTCATTGATCTGTTGAGTAGCGTGTATAGCCACACCTGCCTCAAAGGAAAAAGTGCTAGATGCTGTGATGTAATCTGGCACAAAACTTCTCATAACGTCCCTTCTACTCAACATTCTGATTTCATTTATGGTGCAGGTTTAACTTCAACATAAATTCAGAGACAGACTGCCGAAGTCTCATTAAATTCTTTTCAGCCAATTTTGCGTGATGCTGTGACAAAATCTGGCTGGACAGACATACAGACAGAAATTTTTATGAGACCTGCAATGTATGAAACAAAGATATTGAAAGAGTGAGTTCTGGCAATTGTACAGACAAAATCTCTTTTATTTATATAGATGGTGCTAAGAACTTAATCATTATTCATATCTAGGCAATATAAGATTTAAAAACTAACCAGCTAATGCAACAGTGATTAAAACTTCTGCACACACCCTGCACATACCAGCAAATAGCAAAAAAATTCCGAGAGCATGCTAATTGTTTCTTTTGTTATCTTTTCTAAACAATCTTCAACAAAGGCATATTTACTGGCAATGAAAGGTCAAGCAAATAATATACACTGTGTTATCAAGGATGAATAAGTCCCCATCTCATCTTAAACATATTCAAGAATATTCAAGAACAACAGGAACAGGGTCAACATAGGAAAATGTGTACTCCTGTGTAATCATACTACTTCACAGCCACATCCCTGTCAGTTTCTCAGTGTGTCCATCACGCACCTTTATCACATGCTCACCAGGCCTAATGAGTTTGAACCGATGCTCTTATCAGGCACTTAGTGCATCATTGCATCTCCCAGATCGATATAATTGCTGTGACATGTGACATTTATCATGAGATTCAAGTGATGGTGTGAGGAATTGGATCCAGAGTCTGGCTCAACTGCAAACCTACTAAGACATGTCCGTCTACCTAAACTGACAGGCCGGGCAAATAGAGAATTAATCAGAGAAGCAGCAAAGAGTCCCATGGTAACTTGGGAGGAGCTGCAGAAATCTACAGCTCAGGTTGGGAAAAAAAAAAAAAAAAGTCAACTGTTAGTCATGCACTTCACAAATCTGGTGTTTATGGAAGAGTGACAAGAAGAAAGCCATTGTTGAAAGAGAGCCATTTGTAGGTTGCAACAGGCCATGAGAGAGACACTGCAAACATGTGGAAGAAGGTGCTCTAGTCAGATGAGATCAAAATCTAACTTTTTGGCTTATATGTAAAATGCTATGTGTGGAGAAAAACTAACACTGCAGATCTCCCTCAACACACCATCCCCTCTGTGAAACATGGTAGTACAGTAGCAACATCATGTTGTGTGGATGCTTTTGTTTAGCAGAAAAAAATGGTAAGATTGATGGAGGCAAATACAGGTCAATCTTAGAAGAAAACCTATTAGAATGTGCAAAAGACTTGAGACTGGGGCAGAATTCACCTTGCAGCAGAACAATTACACACAGGTTGATATTTACTAGTTTTAGTAATTAATTACTGATTGGGTGACATCTTAAGGCAATTAGTTTCACTGGATTTTAGTTAGGGGTATCAGAGTAAAAGGGGCTAAATACAAATGCACACCACACCTTTTCAGATTTTTATTTATATATATTATGATTTTCCTTCCACTTCACAATTATGTACCACTGTTACTGGTCTATCAGATAAAATACAATGTTTGTGGTTGTAATGTGACAAAATGTGGAAAACAATCAATACTTTCGCATACAGTATATATATAATCACAGTATATCACATCATTATATGCCTTTACAATGGGTATAGAAAAGAATCACCCGCTTTTTGTTGCTTTGTAGCCTGAAATTCAACTGTATTTATTTAGTTCAACTTTTAACATCCAAGAGGACAAACACCAACATACAGTATCAGGAAAAAAAAGGGGGGAAAAAATGAAAAACAGAATAACTGATTTAGCAAAAGAATCACCCCCGTCTAAAACTTATTTGTAAACTCAGATGAAGCATATTACATTTTCAATGGAACACAAAGTTTTGCACATCTACACTTTGCACTATTTGCCCAGTCTTCTTTGCAGAACTGCTCAAGTTGAGTTAAGCTTGATGGTGATCATCTGCACTCTTCAAGCCATTCCAAGGTGTTTGTGGTTTACCACTAAACTAATTGCAGAAGTATGTAAAACAGCATTTGACATCCAATTCAGGCATTTTCTGTAGACGAAAACACTCTGACATAGTCTGGCATTCCTTGATTTGCGTAACTGTCAGTGTACAGTAAGTCTCTGTGGTGGGCATGGTTTATAAGGGTGCATTATGTGCACATACAGTATATATAGTCTTGAGGAATATTTCTCCATGCTTCCTGAAGAACTTGTTTTTGCCTGTGATTAGTATACTGATGATGCTGAAAGCTGAGTGGTTGGAACAGATAAAAAGGGAAATGAAGTTGCTGTTATAGTTGTTAATATTTAAATCTTGGTTGTTTTATGTATCTTTATGCACTTTGTAGCCTGTAACAGTGAAACATTTCTTCCTATTTTAATTAAATGAACATTTTATTTTATATTAAGAAATAAGGGGTCGCTCAAAACATTTGCACAGTACTGCACATCTGTCACATGTGACTAATTGTCTTTCTCAGTGAGCAAAGCGTCTGTGTGGCCATAAACAGAGCAATGCAAAATCTAAGCAAAAAGCATCAACCAAATTGAAAAGTTGCAACAGCATACAAAAACCCCATTATTGGCTGTATACTGTGCTAAGCCTACAAGCCAAAAAATAAATAAAATAATGCATTTTCTGGCAATCGGTTGGGTGAGAGGAAAACATACACGGTGGGACCTTTGACTGACCTAGGACATACAGGTATTCAAGCTCTGATACTTGGCATTGCAGGATTGATTTTTGACATTTGCCATTATTTGCGGAACGACAGGTGTAGCACTGTAGAGCAGAAATACCTGTAACGGAGTGAAGAGCAAAAGCCACAATAAACTGTCTGACACATCTGCACTGATTTAATATCCACTATTTACAGGATAGTAGATGTCCTTGCCGACTGGTAGCCTTTCTTCTAGATCAGTATTGTAACTTCTGTCACAAATTTCCACACAAAGTGCATGGATGCTTTCATGTTTTGATTTTATTTTACTTAATTAAATTAATGTAGTTTTATTTATAAGATGTATTTATGCTTTTTACTTCAAAGTTACAATTATTGATATACATGCAAAAAAAAAGAAAAGAAAATGAGTCACTAAATCAGAATTTGTATTGAAATGCACAGAAACCCTGTTGATACTCACCAGGTATCAGGATCAAGGTATGAATCAAATATAGAATTTATTATGATGTAGTGTAAAGTAAAAATGTACAGAATCTGTTTTTTTATGACTTTAAATTTTTTGTAAATATGTCCAGTGAGCAAGTTTTTCCATTACAGAATAACTACATAGAAAATCTAAAATGGAATTGTTATATGTAAGCATATTGGAAAAGTTGTATTTATTAAAATAAATAACAGCTCCATTAGAATGATGTTCTCTCACCTTCAGTGTTGGAGAGTTAAATAAATCAGAAAGGAGCTTTGACTGAGTACCAGTTCTGAATTTCACCAGATTATCTTTCCTTTAAATAAATCTGATGTGCAAGTTTCCACTCTTATGAACTTATGAACTATGGTGCTATGAACTTATTATTTTACAGAATGTAACATTTAAAAACTAACCAACATTTGCAACAATGATTTGAAGAACAAGAACAAACAGATGTAAATGTTTCTTTTGTACATTGTAAAATAATAATAATAATAATAATAATAATAATAATAATAATAAATAAGAGTTTAGTAAAACGTTGCACAGCTTTTTTTTTTTTTTTTTTTTTTAAAGTTTATTCAACTTTTTACTCAAAATTTGCTGGCCAAACTAAATTTCACATTGCTGTTTAGTTGACATGCACCCAGTTCAAAATCTGAACTTGACTCAACTTAATTCAAATATTTAAGTCAACTCAATTCGTACTGTTTGTGGGCTTAATTAATTATATTTCCCTAGGGTTGAAAAGGTAAGTTGTCCCCCATTGATTTAGTTGGTTTAAGTGATTGTTTTTCTATGAACCCAACAATTAAAACACAAACATTACTTTTAAAAAAACTTTTTCTTTCAAAACTAATCAAAGTTAAAACAGTGATCTGCATAAAACAGGATAATATAGGTTCTGTTTTGATTAAAGGTCAATAAAATACCTGGATAACACCAGATGTTTATCAGTCTCTTACTGATTCTTTTATATTACAATATCATAACCATTTTTTAAAACGAGCAAAAGATGAACAGTTTTTTTTTGTCAGACACACACACACACACACACACACACACAAGAGTGGCAACAAGAGTTTGTTTCTCAACATGTATATCTAACAGGGAGGGCATCTCTCCAAGTCCAAAAATAATCGTTTGGATGGCTTCAAAAGATGGAATTAAATGTTTAGAGCACTAACCTGACCAAACATCACTCCTAAAGCTGCTGCATGGTCAGCATAATCATAGTTATGTCTGTTTGTAGGGCGTCTTATAAATCATGTGACTGCATCTCAGTGAAGGTAAATGTCTGGCTCAACTTGATTTTTTATTTTTTTTAGTTTATTCAGTCTGTGTCTTCAAACACATTATTACACATATTTATAAGATGCATTTATGGTTTTTACCTCCAAGTTACAATTATACATATACATTAATAAAATTTAAAATGTAAAACAAT
>JAOVVB010060338.1:0-14369 GCA_028570985.1 Heterobranchus longifilis | reverse complement strand
GCAGCCATTGAGGCCTCCATGTCATATAGGTTGCTCTTCATCAGAGTTGAAACCTCAGCTTTGCCAAAAAGAGGAATTGACAGTGTAAAGCTTTCAGGGACAACAAGCTCTGGGATGGGAATTTCCATAGAGACAATCTCCAGTCCAAACTGGGGTAGAGACACGCTAGGTGTGGTCAAAGCTGGTGGGAAGTGAAGTTCTTCTGTTGACTTTCCTCCAAGAGGGAGAGGGATAGCAATGGTGACGCGCTCAGTGTTAAAGTAGTAGATAGCCTTTGCCTCACTGTTATAAAGACAAAAGTAAATTGCATAAATGTTTTGGAAGAAAATCTGCTAATTAAAATATGTACCTCAGAGTTGTTCACACTTACTTATGCAGGAAAAGTGTCTTTGGCAGAGAAATATCAGGCATATCAGGGACTCTGAAGTTCTGAATGTAAGGGATATCAGCACCATACTTTTCCATGTAGTTGTTTGCTGCCTAAGAAAATGACAACCAGTGTTTTATGCATGCCCCATATTTTTAGCAAAGGAAATGTGAATAACTTAAGATAAGTAAATAAGTTAATCCTAAATTCATACCTCGACAAACTTCTTGAAGATGTGACGAACTTTCATGTCAGTCTGCCCCACCTCCATGTCAAGAAGTTGGTTGCCATACTGCTCAACCATGTCAGCATTCGGCAAGCTGGAGGTGTCAGTGTTCACATCAGATTTGAACTCAATCTCAAACTTTCTGGCACCTGCAACAATAAAGAACAATGAATTGAATCCAGAGACTCATGGAAATATTCTTCTCACACTGGGTTAGAATTAAGCCATGAATAAATTTAACTCCTAACAAAATCAACATTTTTGGGTCCCAAATTTTATCCACAATTCTGACAGTGCCCGAAGTAGCTACATTTAGGGTGTGACCCAATTTTATGTCCCCCTGTCTAAGAAGTAAGCAACTATTAAACAAATTATGTAATATTCTGAAAAAGGTATAACTGTAAAATGACATTACCATATTTCATTGCGATTTTCTGCTCAGAGGTGGCAGCCATGACCTTGATGTCACTCTTAAGCTCCAATTCCAGTTCTTCATCACGTTTCATGTTAGCGGTGACCATGGCATCAGCATTGATTGAGGGGACAAGAAGTTGGACTTGCAGCATACCTTCCTTCATGGCCTTCAGACTGAAAAATATGCGAGTGTGTTAGCATAGTCTCAATGATGAGGGTAATATTAATGTTATTTTATTGTGATTTATTGTTGATTTCTTACTTGGCACGGCCAACCAGGGAGAGCTGAGGAATGTTCTTGTTTATGAAGTCAAGAGAAATGGAGTGAGTTCCTTTGCCCTTTGTGTTTCCATCAACAACACCTAACCTGAGTCCAGCCTCCACATCGTAGTCAGGGATCTGGATGTCAGCTGTGATGACATTCTTTCTTCTGTTATATTTCATGATCGCTCTGGCTTCAGTGGGCGCTGCACCTGTTGTTGACCAACCAACTGGTTAATATTGTGTGACTCCATTAAACCTCAGAGCTTTACCAAATTGAGCTAGTGATAAGCCAAAAT
This sequence comes from Heterobranchus longifilis, assembly GCA_028570985.1. Lineage (NCBI taxonomy): Eukaryota > Metazoa > Chordata > Actinopteri > Siluriformes > Clariidae > Heterobranchus > Heterobranchus longifilis. Next base: position 12,802 of record JAOVVB010060338.1, on the reverse strand, counting down.
GATTTTCAATATCATCCATTACCTTCAGCCCTCAGAACAAACTTCACAGAGTCAACCTTCTGCCGGCCCTCTTCTCCCTCTCTCAGCAGCTCATAGGCAACAGTAGCTGTGTACTCAGTCACTTCACCAGTGGGGTGGAGCTCCACAGCAAATCTATTTAGATAATTCAGTTAATTAGCCAATATTGGTATGTAACTTATTTTTAAAAAAGACAAATATGTGCTGGTGGTTTAGAAAGACTTGCTCACTTGCTGTCTCCGGTGAAGGGGAAGTAGGGAGATGTCTCCTGAGAGAAAGCATCAATGTACTGCAGAGCAGTGCAGTATTTCATTCCAGCAAAGAAGGGAGTGCACTCAGTAACATCAACTTTGTCCGTCATCATAGGTGGGATGGACTTCACCTCTGATCCAGACACTGCCACCAGGGTGTTTCTAGATTTTAAATGTAGAAATGTTAGAATGCAATTTTGGCTGCTAAATGTAGAAAGGTTGAAAGTGTTGCACAAAAAGATTTAAGATCCCCTCAATTATTTGTATGAGGCCATGATTACAGAAAAAAGATATGTTGCATTTAAGCTACAAACACATCAATCTTCAACCTTCGATTTAATTATCTTAACAGTTGCATTACACACAGAGGTGCAAAGCACTTTCTGCCTGGTGCTTTCTCCACAGTTCTATTTTGACTTACGTCATTTTGATGAGCTTTGTAGGACCTGTGGGAGCAGGGATGGTCAGCTTGACATTGTCACGTTCCATGGAGATCTTGGCACTGAGCCCACTTTCGTGGAACATGTTGGTGTGCATCTCTAATCCAGAGTTGACATATTCAGGCATGTGGGAGCCCACCTGAGTTACAAACTCAATGCCAGCAGAGGGCATGAAGGTCACTTCACTCTGTGTGGACACATAGGAGAAATGTGAAGAGTTGTGTTAATGCTGTTTATCATGAAAAAAATATTGGTGCCAGTGACACATTTATGGTTAATTACCATGCCACTGGAAAACTGAAGTCCACCCTTGATGCCAGGGGTGAAGGTACCAGACAGTGCAATCCTCAGAGGCACACCAGTGATAGTAGGCAGGAAGAATTCATTGTCCATGAAGATGTAGTGGGCAAAGATTGTGTTGTCAGCCTTGGTCATCAATGACTTCATGGTCTGTGACAAATAAAAATACACACAGGATATTTAAATCATAAACAAGGATTTTCTAAATTAATGCAATGTTGCATTGTCAATGATGGTCTTTAAAAAACATCCTTACTTCAGTTGGGAACATTGTTAACATGCTTTCAATCATCATGGCAGCAGAGTAGGCCATATCCGCCATTTCGTTGGTCCTCAGATATCCCAGCTCATTTCCCAAAAGCCTCAGGTAAACCATTGCCTCTGGAGATTGTGCCGACTTCATTTCCCTCACAAGTTTGTTGAGGTTGCGTCCAATTTCCCTCATCAGGTTCTGGGAGGCCTAATCATACAGGGGTATGCTTTAATACAACATTTTTCCCTCATGGAAAAAAAATATCAACCTAATTACTGTGGTTTTAGCCGTGTGTACAAAACAGGTTGGTCTGAGTACCTGTCTCTTCATCCTGTCCTTCTTCAGAGCAGGCAGTATGGTTTTCAGGACCTCATTGACTCTGAGTGGCATGTTGTCAGAGACAAAGTACATTGTCTTCAGGGCAGTGTCAGGGAAGAAGCCATTTTTTCCAAACAGGGCATCAATGGTTGGCTCAAATCCTTTCCCCTCCATACCAATCTGTAAAGGTGACACATTTCTCACTGTCACATTAGCTTTCTGAAATATTGTCTCAAAGCACAATTTGGATTAAATCAGCTCTAAATGTTTACCTCCATCATGTCGATGTCATAGCCAAATGCCTTCAGAGTCATTTCAAGCATGAGCTCCTTTGGCAGATAGCTGGTACCCTCAAAGATCATGTTGCCTTCCACAGATCCAATCTTGTAGTTGCGAGAGAACTTGGTGGGGTCCATGGTAGGTCCAACCTCATTACCCTGCAGGGCATCACGAATCTTCTGTCTCAGTCTGTGGGCGAAAAGAAAATATTACTGTTAAACATCCAATGGTGATCAAATCATATCGTGAAACAACAAATTCAAGATATACAAGTATAAATCTGAAACTGGTTTTAACTTACTCTTGGGTCTCTGGCTCAGTTGAGGACAAAATGTTGGTAATGTGGGAGATCAGAAAGCTCTTGACTTGTTTGTCCTGCTCATTGGGCAAGGCAGCAGCTAGCTGGGCCAGTTCAGTGGGCTGGGGGTCCTTCATAAGTACCAGATATGCAGCAATACGCTTTTGCATGGGGCTGGCACTGTCCAAAAGCACCTGCATGAGAACCTCTCTGCCCTGTGACCAATAGACATCACTAACATGAGTATTCAGTTTAAATAATTATTCCAGTGTATTACCTTTTTTAATAATTTAACTTGCCTCTTCAGGGACATGAGTCAGCCTGAACACTTGGATGGCAGCCTGCTGCACAGCTGGGGAAGCAGCAGGTTGGTTCACACACTGGATCACAGCAGATCTGACTGCAGGACCAGCAGATACCAGAGCTGGAGCCATGTTTCCAATAACCTGGATTCAAAGGACACTTTAATATTCTACTTATTGGTGTTGGCATTCTTTTAAACGTTGATCTATAGGGAATGTTACCCACTCTCAATGTCATGAACGTTTTATCCTCGCTACCAGAACAGTCACCCAACTGGGCAGCCATGAACTCAGCAACAGAGAAGATCTCAGGGATCAGTTTTCCCTCAGCTTTGTAAAACCTGTTGAAGAAAAAACAATATTTAGAATTCAATGCATGTGTATCTTATTTTACACACAGAGATAAAGGGTTTGCTGAAATGTTATTCAGATATTTAACCTGGAATCAAATGTGATTGATTTCACTCACCTCTTGACAACATTGCTCAGGGCATACATGACGGGTTTGCTGGGCTTGTATTTGGCCATGTCGAGCATGTCATTAATCAGGAGGGCAGAAGGATTAGACACGAGTCCCATAGCAAAAACACCGGCATCGACCTCAAGTGACAAGCTGTCTAAAAACTTGAGGATCTGCATGATGGCACTGCTGCACTCAGGGGTTCCACACTGGGCCAGAACCTGGTAGGTCAGGACAATGGACACTCCAAGAGCCTCAGGAATGGCGGGAGTCAGGGTCTCAGCCTTCATTCCACGGACCATGGTGACAAGCTTGTTGAAGAGGTGGGCCCTCCTCTCACCCTCAGTCTCGGGCAGAGTGGCCAGTTCTCTCAGGAGGTTCAAAGCTGCATCTTTATCCTGGACAACACTCCTGTCCTCCACAGCATCCATGTGAAGACCCTTGACAATGTCACCTATGATATACATATAACATTTTGCAATGAGTTGTTGATATGTTTAATTCAATTTTTAACAATTAGCCCTAAATAAAATGAACATAGATAAGAAGAGGACCCTACTTCGGTCAAAGACTCTGTCATTGTGAGTAGAAACCTCAACCAAAGTCAGTTCTTGCTTTCCAACATTGGTAACTCCATATTCTCCCCTGTGGAAACAACACAGGACAGTGGATTCCAGAGACTAGACATATCAGTACATACACTTACATAATGAAGAACAGTAAAGAGTATAGTGTAAGGTTGGACTTACTTGTGAGAGAAGGGAATGAGGATGTGGTTCTCAGTGCAGGACCCAGAGGTCATGTGTTTTTTGTCATTGTCAAACTTGTAGTTGCAGTTCTGTGTACTTCTGACCAGCTGGGCAAGAGGGTAATGCTGAAAGACAAAGAATTCAGCTAATCTGCAAGATTCTTATCCAATGATTTTAGCAACATTGTGGACGCTAAGTGTTCTTACCTAATATTTACACAAACAGAATTACTACAGTGATGGGTTTTTGCTGGATCTTGAGTCATTAAAGCCCCCTACACATGATTGGCTGTAAAAACGCTCTGCGCTGGCTGTGCCATTATTTTTCTATGGGGAGAGCGGTGCCACCCAAATAGACGCTACCCTCGGTGTTGCGTACCGCTCGGAACTGCCGCTGTGCGCTGCTCTGAAAGTTCAAATAATTTCAACTTTGACCTAGTTGTGCTAATCTTTCAAAGCGCATCAAATGAGGTAATGGCTGACAGCAGCCAGAGGCAATGATGATGTATACCTGCGCTCTGCTTTGCCTCTTCGCCCGACCTCACAGTTTTATTCCTATCATGTGAAAGCGGCTTTAAGCTAGAAAAATCGGTTCAGCAATGGTGCTTATTAGGAAAAATGTCATTTGTCAGCATTTCAAAACAGACCCACACATTTCTTGTTTGGATATCTTACCATGCCAGAGATAAGCGCCAAGGGGCTGGTGTGATCTCTCATGGGGCTAAATTTGTCACATGTAGACAGGTCCCTGGTGAGGCTGATATCCGTTGCAATGTCCTCTCTAGCATTGATGGAATAACTGGTCTTGCACTTTCCGTGGATAGTGGGCTGAAATGGGTGTGAACAGAGATATTGATATAATTTAAATGTCATTGCATTATTTTGTGCTTGAGGAAACAGTTCTTACATGAGGGAGTGAGAAGTGTTTAGTTTTTAGTGTACAGTAATAAATAGGAGTCTTACCATATTCTTATTCTTGTCTTCTTCCAGCAGAGGCACGGCCAGGGCAGACATGATACCCCTCTTGATGTTCAGGATTGTTGTTGTCTCACCCTCCTCGGGGTACAGTTTCACATCGTACACACCCTCAACCACAACCTTCAGAGGATACCTACAGAAAATGTGAGTTTTACCATTAAGTTCTGTAGAAAATATGTTGAATTTCATAATGTGTGTTCATGCAACTGGATGCACTGGATTATGAAAATGTTTGGTGTAACATACGTCTCCATTTCAGCAGCAAAGGCATCAGAGCTGGATGCAGGACCGAACACAGGGTTACCCTCTGCGTCCATATCGATCACCTCACTCAGGCTACAGCCAGTGGTGCGGACGATGAAACTACAAGCCTGAGGTACTTCAATTTCAACCTGTTTTAAAATATTATTTTAGCTGCTAGATATAGTGCAGAAAGAAAATGATTTACAGTATGTAGATTACCAGAATGTAGAATGATGAAATTTAGCTGTGGCATGTACCTTGCAAGTGGCTTTAGGTCCATTCCTCAGATTTGAAGCACCATTGATAGCGTTCAAGGACTCAGCTTCGTACAAGTATTCATACTTGTGGTAGGCTTTGTACCTTTGGTTTACTGGTAGATAAAACATGATTCATATTAGATTTCAGTATGCTGCAAGTACTGCAGCAATTCAGCCATGATTTAAAAAGTGCTACATTGAAAGGGCATCGTATAGTGTTTTAATAAGTTAATTTGAGTTCTCAAATCTCTAAATATAAATAATATGTCTGATGTAGCATCAAAGTTCAGTTTACCTCTAATCACCTAAAATGTAATGTCAGTTGTAGATGTTTTGAACAGCTTCAGTGTAGTTAACATTTATATAATTTTCAGGTAGTGTAATTAACGTGGAAATAATGGAACTTACTCAAGCAGGTTGCCTCCTCCCCTTGGCTATCTGTAAAGATATTCATAAGAAAATTAGATTTAAAACATAGTTTCTTCCTGCAAGAAAACCTTTCCGTCAAAAAGAGATCTGTGTTTTGACTTTGGTTTGAATAATAAATCAAGTGGTATCCCCAATCAAAAGTAACATGATGTAAGTTAAAAAAAAATACTTACAAGCCAAGGTAAGTGTGGTTAGGAGCAGGGAAAGACAGAGCTTTGATTCCCCCATCATGGGCTCTCTGCAACTCTCTCCGGTGAGTACTCAGACGAGACTGAGGCCTCAATGTCCTCGTCTGCCTTTTATACCAAAGATGTTCTGAATGGGGGGTAGGTTGGAATTACATACCGTACTCGCACAGCTCCAAAGTCCACTCTATATGTACGTGTGGAGGGACAAAGGCAACTAGTTTCATAAGGCTTTCCTTGAATATGAATCTCTTTCAGAATCTATCTTTTTGTGTTGAAATGTGTGAACACGTTGATATAGCATTCTGCACAAAGTAATGTACAACTACCAATAAACAGAATACCTTATTCCTAAATATAACAGCAGAATTCACATACATCACTGCTGATGGATATCATTCCAGGGTAAAGGTCATGAGATTGAGCATAGTTTTTTCAGTGACAGGTCTAAATATATATAACAAATACTCAGTTTGAGAAGGTACACTATCAGATTGTAGTATAACACCAATAATATCATGTTTTTGTTTCTTCACTTAAACATAAATGTATAGTTGTGAGTTTCTTATTATTTCCAGGTTTATAAATATAAATCTTTGAACGACGTCTTTGCAGAGGTTTATGTCAAAACTGCTTCTGCATCCGTAAATTTCAATATACTACTAAGTTCATTTTTTGCATGAGATACTTTATAGTCTCATCATATTATGGCTTCTATAAATCATTTGTTAAGCATACTTAAACCCCGATCTTTGTGATCAACATTCAATATCAAAGATTTAAAATCCTCACTGCATAAAGCTGAGAACCATACATTGCATAATCATATAGTTAAAATGCTTATTCAAAAGCATAACCCAGAAACTGGAGTTATGCCCCCTGGTCCACTGATAAGGAGTTGTAACGCTGAACTTGAACAGGTTGTTCTCAAGCATCTTGTGAAAGGAGCTGTGGACTACAGTCTCTGTCCACTGTGTCGACATGATGTTGCACGCAGTAAATTAGGTTTGACGTTCTCTGACCTGGTTATCTCTTTTTGATAAAAAATACCCTCACCTTAACACACTTTAGGCCTTACCAAAGGCATGATGAAATGATCATGAGGCATTGCTGTCCCAGAGATATCAATGATAAGGACATTAATTGTTTGAACTGTATCCTAAAAAGATCTGTTTTGAAAAAGGATTTAAAGGCCCTGTTAGTTTAACATTGTGTTACTTTGATTGATGGAATCCTTCTGCTACAGAGAAATACCTTTTTTTGTCTGTACCTTTCTAATTGTTTTGAAGTGGGTTGGGCTAAATGAGTAAAAGGTGATGTCAAGTTCTTCTGTGCACCAAAAGAAAGTCTAGCAACATTGAATCAAAATGTGGTGAGAGTTGTTGTTTTTTTTGCTCATGTTGCCAGGCCGTTGCCAGGCCATTGTCAGTCAAATCTGATCAAACCACACCACACCCAAATAGTACTGATGAAGCAGATTCACTAATTTTGTGAAAATTAGCGCTGAAACACCAAACCCCATTCTCTGAACCAAATGCTCAGTGGCCTAAACCCATTTATCGAGTCAATCACTCTTTACTCTTCACCCTTAAACAATATTCACATAGTCAAATTGCAGATCTCATTCACTCATTTTGCAAAACTCTAAACACATTCTCACTCACTAAAACACATTTTGCACTGTGATGTACCTCTGTTGCAAAAGGGTAAACACGGGCGGCCGTTTCTAATGATGTGATTAAAACAAACAAATAGAATACAAGCAACTTCAGAGTGCACAGGTGGCACATGTGACTTGAATGGATGGAAACAATCTCAGAGGTAGAGGAGGAAGAGTATGTGTAAGAAGTGGTGGACGAAGAGGACGAGGACGAGGAGCAACTGTTATCTTCTTGTTCATGGAATGACAATGAGGGAACAAGACAAGAGTACCCAGTTTGACCAGATTCTCGGTGGCCACCATAATCAGGACATTCAGAGGAACAGGTAATTATTTTTTTGGTCCTTAAAAGTTTATTGTATACAGATGTTTCAGTACATCACTTTACCAATCTAATGTGGACTGTAGAAAAAAACCTTCCTTACCATACAATATTATCCATATAATATATCCATTATTATTTTCTGTATACTTTTGTAACCGATCTTCCCTTTTCGTAGAATTACAAGACTGCCACCTGAGGATGGAAGGACTTCTTTGTTCTCCCAACAGCAAGAGGCTCTCATTATTGATATGCTCCTTCAAAACAATGCCATTCGACAATGGACATTTAGAAGGAATCCACAGTGTCAACCTTTCTACAATTGACCGCGTCCTCCAACGCGACAGTGTAAGCATGAAGCAAGTGTACAGAGTACACTTTGAGCGCAACTCAGAAAGGGTCAAAGATCAGCGATTTCAGCATGTGCAAGCCAGTGTACACTCAAGCAGACACTTTCACAGCTGATGCTTACAGTGCAATACTATACTTCTACTAAACTGCACTATATTGTACTGGTTTTTTTTTTCAATCTATTTTTATGTGTAGAGTGTTCGAGTTGGATTCCATGGAAAGGCCCCATGAAATTTATGTGGATGAGGCTGGGTTCAATCTGACGAAAAGGAGAAACAGGAACATAATTGGCCAAGGTGCTATTTTTTTAACCAAATTTTATTCAGCAATCTGCACAAGTGATGTTACAGAGTTACAAGTTTTTTTTAATACAGAAATACCCTCCCCCCCAACCCCTCCCAACTAATAAAAAACACAATTATGGCAAATAAATAGAATAGGCATTAATAACATTGACTAAAATAAAGAGCACAAATATAAATAACAAAATGGCTGCATAAGCACACTCATAAAATAATAATAATAATAATAATAATAATAATAATAATAATAGTAATAATACAAGAAAAAAGATACTACTACTACTACTAATAATAATAATAATAATAATAATAACAATAACAATAACAATGAAAAAAAGGGGAAAATGTCAATATTAAAGGGTCCCTGCTCATATACCAACTTGATGACATAGTATTTGACACAGTAGTTACTTCCAGTTATATTTCCAACTCACTAGTCCAGTGAGATAGATTGCAAAGTGAGAGGCTGCCAGTGATTGTAATTTTTTTTAAGCTGAGCCACAAACAGCAAATTCTAGCTTTTCCAATTTCAGAAATGACAGTGTCCTGCAGCCAGGATGTGTTTGAGGTGAGCAGATTTTTCCATAGGAGGAGAATTCGACGACAAGCAATTAGAGAGGCAAAATAGATTACATTTCTTTGTTTAGCAGTCATTCTGACAACCTCCTCAGGAATTTAGCAAAGTTGCAAATTTGGAAATATCTAAACAAATCCGACTGCTGAAGGCTGAAGATGGAGTGTAATTGTTAGAAGCTGGCAAACTAGACCATCAACGTAAAGGTCACCTAAACAGGATAGGCCCTGTCTGTGCCAGGAAGCAAATCTTGAATCAATCTTGGCTGGTTGAAAAATGTAGGGGCAGAGAAGCCCAGCCGAACCGCTGCCGAATTTGTTGCCAGATTTTCAGAGTGGTAATAATTATGCGGTTAGGGGAGTGCTGTCTACATTTAAATGGAAAACTGCTACACACATGAGGAATAACAAGATTAGCCAAGGTGCTATTGTGGAAGTCCTGGGCTAGCATGGTGACAATGTGACCCTTTGTGCAGCCATACTTAATTGTGGGGTTCTCCATCGTTCATGCCACCTTTGGCCTGATCCAGCACAAAGACGTGATGCTGAAGAGGAATAAATCACGTATTACTTGCAGTACTTACAGTATGTTCTGTACTAACTTTTTGAAAATGCAAAATGTGTTTACTGTACACAATAAAGATGTTTTTTCTGTAGCTACGTGCCCTGAACACTGGGTTTTCCATTATTTTGATGTACTGTGTAATGACTGCTCAGTATTGTGTATATATTGACTGGCTGTGTGTATGATCTGAAAGCATTGTTTGATTTTGAGCACAGATACAGTTTTTTACTCAAGGTAAAACAATTGCAACATATCTTGCAAAAGCAAAAACAGTTCAAAACTATAAACTCTTCTAAAAATGGTACTTTTGCATCGCAACTTTACACACAAACGCCAAAGAAATGTCTCTTTCCACATGCAAACTGCATCTGCAGCAGCATCTAGCTCCGTGAGAAAAAGCATATTGTATGACTAGAGACGTAACGAAAATTTCATCTCACGATTATAGTGACCAAAATGATCACGGTTATCAGTATTATCACAGTATTGTTAAAATGTGCTGAAAATGTTAAAAAAAATACTGATACGCCACACTAAAGTTTTATATTAAAACAAACATGAAGCACTTTTTGCTTGCATAAACATTATAATAATAACATGTAAAAAGTAAATATATGAAAACCATATCAAATGTGCATTAATATTGGTATTTGAGTATATGCAATGACCCCATGCAAAATTTACATAAATACAAGTGAGACAGTGATAGTAATTATCGAAAGCATGGTAATCAAACATGGTTTTAATGATAACTTGAAGTTTTGGTTTTGTGTTTTGAGAAAAAGGTGAGAAAGAAAATTTCTCCAAACTTTTACTTTGATGTTACTTATTTAATCATGAATATTTAATGTTGCAGATAAGTACCTACTTAGTTTTTACTGTACAATCTTTGTCATCAGAAACCTGTAATAATCCTACACCTCTCACCAACAGGCATGACTAAAATATCTGAAATCACTGCTCAGAGAAAATTGTTGTTTCAGAGTAACCTGGTAGTTGTGAAAGCTGTCAAGATCTAATCTAGGAAGGTTTATCATGTCAAACTACATTTGTTTTTTATATGAGCCCATATATAATGTCACATGGTTTGACAAAACACTTTTACACCACTAGATGACAATGAAAACAATGATCAGTTATCTGTCTGTGCTTACTCTATCCTGGAAGGGCAACAGGCTACTTAAAGGGGCATTGTGGAGTTTTCTTGTAAACAAACAAAAGTTATGTTTACATGTAGTGTTTCATACCAAAACTAATTGTGTGTATCCTTGAGGTCTAACAAACAAACAACTCTGATGAACACTAAAATGTAAAATTAGTCATACAGTGTCAAACAATCCCTGTGCAATAACCCTGTAACACTAAAACATCCACTTGCTCCCAATAGAGATTATATTTTTACAGTTTAAAATGCACACCTTTTTAAAAATGTTTTACCATGTACATATAATCATATGCGGACACGGTCACTGTCAATCTAAATCCTACACGCTATACTGTATACAGACATGTATACATGCAAGGCAAGGCAATTTTATTTATAAAGCACATTTCAACAAAAATGGCAATTTCAAAGTGCTTTATATAAAACATTAAATGGACAATTTAAAGACAGTTAAAACAGTCGTTCATGAAAACAAACAAGCTAAAATAGATAAATATAACAATACAAATTACAGTGCCATGTAAGAAATTAATAATTATTTGATTTAATAAAAGGCAGAAAGGTATTCAGCCTTGATTTAAAAGAACTGAGAGTTGCAGTGGACCTGCAGTTCTCTGTGAGTTTGTTCCAGATATATGGTGCATGAAAACTAAACGCTGCTTCTCCATGTTTTGTTCTGACTCTGGGGAGACAGAAAGCAGACCTTTCCCAGACGACCTGAGAGGCCTGGATGGTTCATAATGTAGCAGAAGATCAGAAATGTATTTTAAACCATTCAGTGCTTAATAAACCAACACTAGTATTTTGAAAATCAATTCTTTGAGAGACAGGACATCAGTGTCACAACAGGTCACTGTTTTGGGCGATACCCAGGATGTTGACTCGCGACTACCAAATATGAGCATGCCTGCAAACAACAGGATGCTCACTACAATTCACTTAGCAGCCACTGGTGTCATTAATTACAAGTTAGTTCTAGTTCTAGTTCTAGTTCTTTGAGCTTGGGTTTGTGTGTCAAGTCCCTAAATCTTGCAGAGGCATGAGTGTGTTTTGTTTATATCAGTTTATCCTTTGAGTAACTGACAACCTATCAGCCTGTTTGTACATGGATGACGCTGCTGTACCCAGTTTTGTTTCATTGTCTGCTCTGATTTGGTATTAATTATTTTTTGTATTGTATTATTTTGTTATTTGTGTTGGCATTACCCCTACAGCATATTTGTGTATGGTATAGTGAAACGTCTTGCCGTAAAATGTGGTTATAAGGCTTGTGGTCGAGTTGCTGATATAGAAAACTGTGGCTGACTGACTGACCAACTATAATAACATAAACATACAAGAATACAGTCTATAATAATTTAGATTTACATTAGCATCACTAATAGTTAGTGACTTCACTATCTAGTTGAATTAGCTAATTAGTCAGTTTTGCAGATCCTCAATTGTCTCAAAAGTACCAATCAATTCTTGAATCATGACACTAAATAGATTCGGTGAGATTCATGCAAACTGTGTTGTAACATTACACAGCAGGAAATCAGACATTTACAGATTGTATTAATGTATTTTATTGATGTTTTTCACTCTTTGCAGGATGTTGAGTTTCAGTAAAATGTTACATTTTCAATGTTTGTACACAATAGACCATCTAAATGAAAATGATACAACAGGTGTTTCTGTTGAACTCATTGTTATAAATATGGTTAAAGAGCAAATTGTCCATACTCCTTCCAAGCATGTGTCTTTGAACAGATGGTAGTGTTTCATATGGACTTAGGCCTCAGTCTGTGAGGGTTGCTCACTGCTGGAAGGAAAATGGAAGGTCAATCTCAAGCTTTCCATCTCTAACTTTCATGTAGACTTGAGCCTGGTCTGAAGCTTGCTGCAGGACACCATAAACAGTGTTATTGAACTGGTCCACTACATAAATGAACATGTTAATAACATACTCAAATGAATTGTTGAGCTGCTCCATATTTAGGGCAGGGATCTGGTCAACAACATCCTTTAAGACTGTGACAATGTTAAGATAGAGGACATTGATGTTGATGAACACTGCATCTAAATAATCAGACTTGACAGAGTCAACAAATTCCTGAGATTTC
>JAOVVB010060288.1:0-14372 GCA_028570985.1 Heterobranchus longifilis | reverse complement strand
TTTGGGGGGGGGGGGTATTTCGATACAGTAGGAACAGACAGAACAGTTGGATCCACTAGAGAATGGAAGTCCTGAGGTCTTGTGAGGAGTCTGGTCCTGGTCCAGTGTTGGCCGACTCCTCTGCGGAGCTGGGCGGGAGGTCAGACATGGCTATCGCATGCGCCTCTTGGTGCTGCTCTTTGTTTTGGGCCAGGGTTGAAGCCACATCGGATGGGTCAAGTGCTGCTATCCTGGTAGAGAGGACAGGAAGGCAGTCGGCAGCCATTTAACAGTTGGATAAATTGCACAGAGGGAAAAGACTGGCTGTTTGATAGCAGGGATAATTGCTGACAGAGTGCATGCAATAGAAGCTATTTGATACAAATGAGGATAAAATGAGAACAAAGACAGGCTCATTCTGATGGGACACTTAGGGTACCAGTAAAATACAAACACAACTTAATTTGGTGTTTTCATAATGGCTGTCGAACTGCTGTTGAATATGGTGCTGCAAGCAAATGCTAATCTGTTTATTTAATGACGCACCAGATGGAGATCTTGCAAACGTGGTGGAAAGAAATACGCTGGAAGGTAATGACACACCCAGATATAAATAGATCACTTGACATTATTGACTAATTGCAGGTGACAGTGTCCTGGATGAAATAATTTCTAAAAGTGCTGCATGTGTTTTAAAATGCCCTAGTTGATTTACCCTCAAGGGTATCCAAAGCGCCATCTTAAGTGACATTCCAGATGTATAATGCATGTACACTGAACGGCTGCATCTTACCCAGAATGCATTGTGGTCGTTCATTACTTCCTCTGCTGTAATTTGGCATGGTGAACAATAGAATTCTGCTACGTGCCTGGATCTCACCGGTCCCGCCAAAGGTTTTCTGGGTCAGGTCGGTTTGTTATGTAAAGCTTTGAGCTCGGATCATGTTTTTTCTGTCTCCTTCTGTAACAATTGTCTGTGTCGATGCATGTTGTGTTGCAAGTAGAGAGAGGAAAGAGAGAAAGAGACCAGTGTAGCTGTAATGGTCAGTAATGGTCAGTAATGGGGAAAATCAAGCAAAAACATAGAGTAAGGTTCCTGGGTCGGGCTTGAGCATCAAATTCGGAAGTATCGGTTCAGTCAGTTTCAGACAGGTCTGGTCTAAAAGAAGTGGCTAGTTTTTGTGCAGAACTCAAATGCACAATACAACCACATTTTGTATAATAGCTTATTTTAGGAGATTTAGAATTTTTAATTCAGTTGTGTATTATTAGTCCTGCTTAATGGTCAATATTTTCATCCCCTGCCCCCTGCCCCTGACTTTCTGCTTTGGCTAGATACGCTAGATTTTTTCAAAATGCTTATCTTCTCAGAAAAACATCAAGCTAAAGAAGAACATTTTAGGCTCCAAAATGTGACTGGCTTCCACAGTTCATCTGGGACTGCCCATTGTTCCAATGGCCCATTATTCCAAAATATAGTATAGCATAGCATAACACAGTATAGCATAGCATAGCATAGCATAGCATAGCATAGCATAGCATAGCATAGCATAGCATAGTTTGAAAAATGTCGCATTTGTCAGAATTGTTTGTTCGACAAATCCCGAAAACAAACGCCCATTGCTCCGAAAATACACACTCTCCCTGCAGTTAGAAAGATTCATGGCCTGCAATCAGTCACCGTCACCGTCAAGGTCCGATGACTTTATTCTGCATATTAATTAGTCATGTGCTTCTGGGTTAGGAATTTACAGTGTGTATCTTCGGAGCAATGGGCCTGGGGAACAATGGATGTTTCTTTTTCAGGATAACGGGCTGTCGGACAAATAGACTTTGAGTCTAATGGGACATTTTTGGGGCTATTGGGGTTTCAGAATAATGGGCCATCTACACTCAGTGAATTTGCTTGCTTTGCACTGTGGCTTCTGGCATCCTTGTATGCAAGGAGCAGCACTTTGTGCCATATTGAGATGATACTGCTAGTGACTCTTATTAGATAGTATTCTAAAAGTGACTTTTGTTGTTTGTTGGCAGCGTTTTTAGTGATTCCCTCTTCCAGTGACAACTGGATTGTCACTGCTGCTATACAATCTCTTAACAAGGACACGTTTCAAGATGACTCTGTCACCTGTTTAATAATTCAGTGTTGATTTGTTATCGTCTGTGCTCGGCACACATCAGATTTCTCTTTGTGTCTTTCACTAGCATAATCAACAGACTCATTGGGTCACATACACACAACGTTATGTGTGCACGAGTTATTTTTCCAAATACAGACTCTCTCAATCTCTGTCTTGTTTTTTTCACATTTTTTTACATACATCCTCGCCCCATACTTTCACATGGTCAATCCTCGCGCGCACACACCTTTAGCTTATCATTGATCCAAGCCTGCTAGTCTGATTAGGAAGAATAGTGGTAATACCCAGTAATGCTTTGGATTCACGGGACTCACACTCTCATGTGACCCAGTGAGCAGCCTCCTGAGCGCATAGCTTACAAAACAGCCAGGAGGGAATCAGCTGAGAAGCACACAACTGGTGGTTCCTATGAACCACAAGTTTTCAGGTCAGTGCACAACATGTATAGTCAGCTGGCAATGGGCAAGCCTGACATCCGGCTAGTGTTGGTGACAACTGTAGAATTCAGTTTGGTGGTAGCAGAAACTCTAGGAATCTAGTAGAGAGGTGCTCTCTGAGATCAGTGAGATCATGTAAACCTTGAAATGAAACCTTGAAATTGGTTAAATCAGACAAAAGACCTGCATTCTCCCAATAAATCTAGCATAGCAATGTTTAGAGATCTTTATCCTGATGTTCAATCTGTGATAGACTGGTGAAGGCTGACAATGAGATCTTTGTCTTTTCTTTATTACATTTATTGGGAGCTATCAGTATGCAGATGTTTTGTCTGATTTCTACCTTAAGTGTAATTTTTTATTCAACACGTGCAAAACGTAAAACAATAAATAAAAAAAAGTCTTTGCACACTGACTCCATATCTTTCATCCGAAATTGTTGCATGCTTAAACATAAATACAACCTCACGTTGTGTCAATCACGTTCACACACTGACCCTCATCATTAACGTTTTCGGGAACAGGTTCGATTTTCTGAAGGAAAGGAGAGTTGTTTGACCACTCAGAGCCACCGTCCATGCAAACGCTATCATCCAAAATGTAAATACAGGTAATAATATACAACTTGAGATGCTCTGGCAAAAATAGATCTGACACAATAGCGGAGCAGGGAGTTCCGTGTGAGTGACACATGGGCTGGGGCACACACAGCGGATCGTCTCCAACACATGTAACTACACCTGCGGGTACACTGTCGATCAAACTGGACTACTGACATCCTAAAATAGATCTGGAAACACCGTAGTTTTGCAACGAATAGAATAAAATGCATCAGACTGCACTTATCGCACTTTCTTTTTATGGATGACAAATTAAAAAAACGCATATGAAAAATATGGACTCAGTGTGCAAAGACCTTTAGACTTGGAAAATGTATGTCAAGGAGTGTGGTGACCCAAAAAGCTGTTTAAGCTGTTTTTGTCCTTTAATTTATTACCCATCTGTAGCCTATGTATCTGATCTATGTAAACCACTATTGATGTTAGATAGATGTTTATATGTGAACATACTGTTGAGCGTCTCCATTGCCTGCAGGAAGTGTGTCATCACTGCAGTCACCTCCTGTAGCTGCCTCCGGTTCAACACACCCTTCCTCACATGCCCGCTGTAGGGCCGGGGTACTGCATATACACGCACGCACGCACGCACACATGCACGCACGCGTACACGCGCGCACACACACACACACACACACACACACAAATACACAAATACACAAATGCACAAAATCTCAGATGTTAATGTTGTTGCTGACTGTTGCCCATCTACAAATTAACTACATGCTGCATCGAGCCATGTGGAATAATCAAAAACTAGTACAGCATATTACAAATGAAAGGCCATTCTCTTTTTGTGAGAGAAATACTGGGCACAGTTTCCTCATGTCATCATCTATCAGTGTGGAAATGTTAGCTGCAGCTTGGGCAACATCAGAAGCAATCATGTACCAGCACTGCTGTAAGTCCCATCTGTGATTGTAGCGCTGTTGATACTACAGCTAGCAATCAGATGGCTTATTTCGGCTATTAGAGAAGAAGCACTGTGATATGGTTGGTACTAGTGAGGATGCAAACTATTTTGATTACCATTCATAAAAAGTAAAGAGAGGAAAAGAGTCTGTTTTACAAAGCCTGAGCCAGAACAAAAAATCATACAGTGCGGTAAGATTAGGGTTGTAATGAAAATCTATTTTTGTACAAGGCTGTTGGATGTATAATGTAGCTCAGCCTTCGCAAATTATGTCAATGGATGGCAGGCTACAGGAAAAACATTGGCTAGAAGTTGCAGTATTAAGTAAAGGACATTTGTATTGTACTTTCAGTCCACCAGAAAATTATGGCATATAAGATAACCTTTTTGAACAAGTGTTCCTGGAGATTAGAGTGCACAGAAACCACTGCTACCTACCTGTTTTTGTTACGACATTTGAGGATATAGATAATGATGATAACAGTCTCCAAAATCAGGAAGGCTGCAGCAGAAATAGCCCCAATCTTCCATGCGTCCAGGCCCAGCTCACTTGTCTCTAAGCAGGTTGATTAAGGCAGAGAGAGAGGGGAAAAAAAAGGGAGGGCAAAAGAGGAGGAAACATGACATCTGATGCACTACGCTTTGCTACAACTAAATCAACTGTCCCTCAGCTGCACGTAAAGGAGCTCTGACATCCCATCTATTTTACACTATCACATAATATCTGCTTTCTATTATCATGCCATTTACACAATCTACCTAACAGCTGTTTTAAATGACACCTGCTCAAAGGGGCATGTATGTGATGCAAAGGGGCATGGAAACAGTATAAAGTAAATACTTCTCCTTCATTTTAGTGAGGCAAAAAATAGCATATTATATTGTGATGGGATGATCCTAACTTTCTGGTCTTCCCCCACCAGTCAGTGTGTAGTTAGCCTGCTCCACTGTTTATTCAAATGGAACAACATCAACTTGGCCATCTGCATATTTTGCTGGCAGAATCATGATGATCTGTTTTCTTCTTTATTCTGCCCAAGTCTTAAGCTGCAGAAAATCTGCTGTAATATATACCCAAAACCATTTATAGCCGGATATGCCAGTTCTGAAATTGCACTTGAGAACTACAGTATATGTTAATTTTATTTTAAAGGTCCCATAATGTAAAAAAGTGAGATTTCCATGTCTTTCTTTTTTTTAAATTATTATTATAAAGCAGGTCTAGGTGCTATATAAATACGGTGAAAGTATCAAAACGCTCAACCCACGGAGAAATGTACACCGCCCGTATTCAGAAACTGTGAAAAGATGCCGAGAGCGCAGATGCAGAAGACCCAGAAACACTGACCAATCAGAGCACACTGGGCTTTTTTGGAGGGTGGCTTAAAGAGACAAGGTGCTAAATCTGAGCGTTTCAGACAGAGGGTGAATACAGAATACAAAAATTAAGTGTTTTTTGAACATTAAAGCATGTAAACATAGTGGAAACCCGTATGAATGTGAAAATTAGCATATGTCCCCTTTAAAGCTCAATCCCCCTTAATTTCTTCTTAATTGAGACAATAAAATCAAAACCAGAAGAGTACATATGGGCCCAGTCAACTGTGATCTGTTGTATTTCCCTTTTATATTTTGACATGTTTTTATGTTCCATTTTACCTGGGTTTCCAGCTGTCTCTTCCACCAGCTCATTGGCCTCCCCCAGTTCCTCCCCTTCTGCCTGAGAGGGTTCAGCTAGAACATCTTTCACAGCATTATCCAGAGTAGGTTGGGCCACAGCAGCGTCATGTGACAAAAGGTCATCAGTAGGGGTGATGATCTCATTGCCATTGTTGGATTTCTCTTCATTAAGGACATTTTCTCCTGCCTCCACCCCACCTAGGGTCGTGCTGGGGGTGGGAGCCTGGTTCTCAGGGCTCTGCTCTATGGACGCTTCATCACCATCCTCTGGCTCTGGGGCAGAGATCACCAGCACTTCTAGAAGAGGGGTTTGGTATGTGACACACACATGAAAATGAAGCCAAGAGGTCAAGGTTTAGGGTTTGTCGAGTGGACCTATGGAATGTAGAATAATGCATAGATGTGCTGCAGCTGAGATTGGAAGTTGGTTCACAATTTGTATGCATTTGTAAGCTTACTCACGGTATCACATTATCTTTACGGTGCAGAATGTGTATGTAACATATCAATCTGTGCATGTGTTACAATAATCATTGGGCTTTAAAAGAATTTTAGAGGTTTCTAATGATAAATGATCAATGCTTGTGTTAGGATATTCTGAGTAAACATTTTCTCAAGCGCTTTCCACCAAAAGTAGAAAACCGTTTTTCAGGATATGGGCTGGGAACCAATATTATTGTAAAGTGCATTAAAGGGGCTTATAATCTTCATTTAAGAGCTTTCCTCTCTTAAAGTAGGCTAAGATGCAAACAATGCAAGCTTAACCAAAGCTGCTGAGTCTAATGCAACTGAATATTTCAAGACAAATACCACTGCAGTTTTAGGTTTTTGTGACCCACATTATGAACCGGATTTTACATATTCAAAATTTCAGATAAGGACGTACTGAAAGTAAAGTGAATGGGGCAGCTAAAACATGGAGCTCGTTATTAAAATGGGAAGAAAGTCGACAAGAAGATTTGGATTTGTTGAGAATTTTGAGGTTTCGGACGTCGTTTGCAGGTTCACCGTCATTGTGCCGGCCTCAGACCACCACACTGAAGCCTCATTTCTTTGTGCCAGCTTTCAATTTCATTGCACAAACAGCACACTGCACATATCTCACCTTGATCCTCTTTTTCACTGCCATGTGAGGTCTCCAAAGCAATCTGCTCCTCTTCTCCTGCTTGTTGGTCGCCCCCCTCATTTACCGATGCCACTGAATCCTCCCTGATTACACTCTCTCCGTGTCTTTCACCCCCTTCTGCTTCCCCTGCTTCTACCTCTTCAGCAGCTCCTCCCTCCACAACTAAATGGCCTTGTTCTTCCTCTACCTCCGGTCCTTCGGTTTCCGTCACTGTGTTTACCTCCTCCTCTACTGACTCCCCGACTACAGTTTGTGTCGTCTGTATCTCATAATTATCAAAAGGCGGTACTATCACCTCACCTTCCATTTCATCTACCTGAGTTTCTACATTTCCCCATACATCCTCTATCTGCTCCACATCTGCCACCGCCAACCTAGGGTCAGACTCTGCCACGGTCTCCTGTTCTGGCTCTCCACCTACTCCCACCTCCACGACAGATGGAGTTTTCTCTACCTCCCCTGTTTCTGTTTCCGCTGCTCCTTTTTCTTCCGACAACACAGCCTGCTCCTCGCTGTCCTCCACCCGTGCCTCCTCCACTGCTAAATACCCTGCTGTCTGTTCTACATCAGCTACAGCTTCCTCTACAACCTCTTGACTGACTTCGGCGTCGAGAGACTCATCGATAACCTCCGCTCCCTCTGCCTCTCTGCCTCCAGTTTCTACACCCGCTGTGGTCTCCTCCACAGATCCAGGCGCAGTCTCCCCCTCCCCCTCGACAACTCCTTTGCCCTCCTCGGCTACATCTTCAAGTGCATCCACCTCTGCTACCTCCTGCTCCTCTCCTACACCAGTATCTCCCCTCTCTGCACCCATCTCCTCCTCCTCCTCCTCCTCCTCCTCCACCACTGCCTGCTCCAACACCTCTGCCTCTGTGTCGCTTTCTATCTCTCCTTTTTCAGCCCCGACGACATCCTCCTCAACTGCCTCCTGCACCGCTGCCTCGTCTGCTTTTGCTTCACCTCCTCCTTCCACCTGCCCCAGAGCTGCCTCCACCACCCTCTCCAGCAGCTCCTTCAGCACTTCCTCTGCCCCACGACCCTCCACCTGCTCTGAGGCCTCCTGCACAGCCTGCTGCACCTCCTTCAGGCTAGGGGGGGCCACCACGGGTACCACCTCTGCGGGCGGCAGCTCTGGTTCCTGCGGTAAGACCTGGCCATCTTGGAGGGTGACCGCTGTGGAGGAGTGGATGGAGGTAGACAGACCTAAGGAGATAGTAGGAAATATGTTTGGTGTTTTGTAGCAGTAACTGTAAATCTGTAAAAATCAACCTGGAATATATGATGAGTGATGTGTGCCAAATGCTGGTAAAATGTACAAGTGGCTGCTAGATTTGCTTCACTCACCAGCCACAAACACAATGGTAATCTGTTGAGTGGCTGGTGGATTTTGGAATCCACCAGCCACAATGACAGGTGGATAAAAAAGTTAATTTACAAACTTGTTTATAGGCACATCACATGTAGGTGCAGGCGCAGGTAAATTTGTGGTTTGGAGTGTGCAGGCGTTACTCTTTTCATCAAAATACAAAGATATCATCACACAGGTAACCAAACCAAATTGCATAATGCCACCCTACCTTTGGACGTGCAGTGTTGCATCAACAAAACCACTAGGATTCCTTTCAAAAAGCAGTACTCCATGTTGTCAGAGAAAACATAAAAAAAATATACTCCGAAACAATCCGCAGTCTCTCCCAAGAAAACACTCTTTACTTCCTTCCGTCTCTTCAATGTTGCTGAAATGTCAAGTGTGAGTGTGTACACCACCACAAGACATACACAGAGTGTGTAGACTCTGGATGGTTGGACAGTAAATTGGGCCCCGGCAGGGAGGGTAATGTTAGCAGGTGACGCTGAAAGGAGGGAGGGTGAAAAAACGAACATCGCCATGTTAAATATTGCCACCCCGAGGTGTCTTCGTACCACCAGGTGTCTCTATGGGAGTTGTGGGGGGGTAAAGTAGCACTTCAGTGTTAAATGGTTTTGAGACTCTTACAAGGGCCGTGGTGAAGCTTGGCCGGCATGTCACACACACAGTGAACTCTGGAGGAGCAATTATAGGTGGGCTGTGAGTTTGGGGCGTGAGTGATGCTGCCATTAGGGCTTGACATAGAGCTAGAGAAAGTAGATGTGAGTGGTTCACAAAAATAATGTAAGCTTAAGATCATAATATTATCATAATGCACCTGACAAAAAGAAGTATTCTCTTGAGTTAGTGACAGAGATGCGAAATGGCTTCCCTTACTATATGTGTGTTACAGGTGTTTTTATTATTCCCTTTATATGGCCTTTCTTTCTACTACTTCACTATACACTATACTTCTATGTCACCAGTCTTGTGCAAGGATTAGTATGGCACGGTGATGCCTCGTGGTTTCCAACTGTTAGATTATCTAACAAAGACATCCATGTCTATCATGTTATGTAATACAAAGAATGTTTATGTTATATGGATGTCTAGCATGTGCCTGTTCAGTCTCACGATGGCATGGTTAGTGTAGGAATACACGGAAATTGGAAGTAGGTGTTACATTAATTGGGATCTCTCTGTAAATGTACAGTGTCAGCCATCGTGTATTGCTAGAGGCAATAAAAAATCCCCAGTTGAGTTTATGTGCAGCAGTTTATTTATATTCATATCCAGGTTAGCATCACTGACACATCCCAAGCGTACACAAAAAGCACTTGCAATGAAGTGTTTAAATTTCCTCTGTGGATGCAGCCAGGTATGAGATTGAGCATCTGTGTTTTGCAATCACAAATGTGTCCATTGGAAAATATGATGAAATGTATGTTTGCTTTAATGCAAGGAAACACACAGATCCATTCTGCGAGCTGAGAGTCCAGGACTGTCCAAGCAAAGCTGTATACATACAGTGGAGGTAATAGGGGATGAGGTGCTGCTGAGCGGGCCTAGTTTTTTTTGCCATGCTAGCTTTGTGGATCTCGGTCCACCACATCGATCCAGACTGAACTATCTCAACAACTACTGGATGGATTGCCATAACATTGATGAAAGAAACGATTCCCAGACAATGAATCCTATTGATTTTGTTGACTTTTCCTCTATCACCATCATGAGATTGACATGTGTGGCTTTGAGTGTGAAATATCACAACCAGTATTGGATGGATTGCCATGAAATGTGGTTTCATGTCCCCGCTCGGGATAAATTGTTATAACCCCATTTTGATCTTTTTTTAAATATGTCCAGTACTTTGGTTTTTGACCACAACCCAGCAAAACTGACTGATTTATTGCTAATTAGCAAATGCACGTGAAGACATAAAACTAAGATAGTGAGCATAGTAAACATTATTCCTGCCAAACATCAGTATTGTCATTGTCAGCCAAGTCAATAAGATAGTCATAATGTGATGAATTATGCACCATCCATAATTGATTGCCATCCTAAATGCACTGCATCAACTGTGGTAACATGAACAGAGCCATTTATACTTGACATAAATAGCTCTATTCATTGATGGCTTGGTCAGCAGGACACAAAGATTGGAGCTTAAGAGCTACAAATCAGTAAATGTGTTGGAGGAATTTAATTGTTAGAGGAAAGCCAATTTGAAATGTGAAATTGTCATCTTTTCCCTGCAGGTAAATATATCCATTCTGTCCAGACATAGTCTGATATCTGTCTGCACTCCACTGCCCCCCTCCCCTTTGAAAAAAATAATATGCCTTTGAGAGGTCATACATTGTTTCCCTGTGATCTTCCCAATAATAGTAGCCCCTCTGGGAAGCTTTAATGTAACTTCTCTTTCAATGAAATCAGCTGATCCTGACCAAAGGCTCCATTGACTATCATGCCAAAAGACCAGCGTGACAAAACTATAAACCTGTGTCATGGAGCCAATGATATTCAGAGATCCACCAGCTTATTATCTTTCTGGCCCCTCAGCAGGAACACTGACAGTCTGCTCCAAGCTATAAAACTAACTATGGAAATAATAAAGACTTTTTTGCTGTCAGTGTTGGTATAGGAACATGTCAGTGTTATTCTCTGTGTGTCTTTGTGTTGCTTTTGAAGTCACGGGGGGGTGTTGTGCATTGATCTCTGTTTCAATTTGATTTATTTGACAATTCAATGCCAAATCTGCACTTCTGCATATCAAGAGTCTCTGTCTCAAAACAAACCATAGATAGAAACAGAGTCTTGAGGGCTTCAGAGGAACAACAAAACACATCTGAATTGTTTTCTTCTGCTTACTTTGTTGTATTCTTTTGAAATCTCTCTAACTTTCAATTTTCTGATCTCTCTCTCTCTCTCTCTCTCTCTCTCTCTCTCTTTCTCTCTCACAAACACATTCTCTCTTTTTCTCTCTCTCTCTCCCTCTCTCTCACATTCGTGACTGCAGGAGATTAGGTCTGAAAGGTTAATACAGTCACATGAGCTTCACATTGTGCTTTGTGCTACCAGGCAGTAGCACTTCATACTTGGCTTGTGACTGGGCTGGAGAGGGGGGGATTATTACAATGATGCATACTGTATATTGCATAGCCACTTAACCCTCTTTACCTCTATATCTTCACACACACACACACACACGCACACTGGAAACTGAATTAAAGTGAGTTTCACATACAAATCTTTCTGAGTTTCATGTTATTTAAAAAACCAAAAATGATCATTGTGACAGTAAAGCTGGTGCGTGGCTGTGTGTCTTCTGACGCTGGCCTATGTTTAGGGCTGGGAGGAGCAGCACCCCGTGTAGTGCTGTGAGGCCATAGGAGTTGCTGTCTGTATTTCACATGTCAATGTTGGAATTTCAGATGTGCTCTCCATGAAAAGAGGGGGCGGTGGAGGTGAGTAACCAACACTAACCTCTACCCGAGCCTGGCCCACTGTCCATACTCACCAACACTAACTACTGAAACAATATGGCACATCTAGTCACTTTGAACACTTGCATACACTTTACACACAGTTTAAGGTGACGCTACATTGCCGATTTTATCCTCCATCAACTTAATACACCATGAGGAATAAGTGAGCAAGACATATAATATGACAGTTGAACAATATTGTTTTCAAAATGTGCAAATGTATGCCCTCTTTTGTCATGTTGCAATCTGATGCATAACGAAGGAGTTGGTCATCTACAGGAGTATCTGTCATTTTGTCCATGACAACATTTGTTGAGACTGACTCATGATAGGAACCAGTGTGTCCATGTGTCAAGGTTGTTGATGTCAAGCACCCAAAAACCAGGCCCAGCCAATACCATTCAGTTGCAAAGCTACATACAGTGCCCACATTTTTATACCAGCATTTCTAGATTTGCAGTTCCTGTGCCAATTTTAGGCAAGAAAACTAACAGCAGCAGCAGCAGCAGTAATGAGGTGCATGAGACATGCCAATGTGCGCCATCTACAGGCAAGGGAAGTTATCACTGCTGCAGTTTTGACACCTGCTACAGGCAAGTAATGATTATAAGTTGTTTTTTGTTTTATTTTATTTGTTTTATTTTTTATTTTTTTACAGTGGTGGAAGAATCAAATTACATGTACTTGCATTACTCTAACAAAGTCGATTTTTTGTGTACTTTTTTAAAGAAAGAAATCTGTAATTTTACTTTTACTCAGCTGACACTACATGTTCAATGTGTACGTTCACTGGCCAAGTGTCAGAGTGCAGAACAGCGGTCAAACCCAGGCTGGGGCTGGCTAGTTAGTCAACAAGTTAAAAAAAAATCACAACAATGAAAATTACGTCACAGAATTATTGTACCTCTGCATAGTTAAAAAAAAGGTTGCAATTAAAACCCATTCAGATCCCTCATAACTTTTCTATGATGTCTTCATCTATGATTACTTTCATCTGACTCCACCCAAATGCACACTTATTTGATTGGATGTCTTTAAGCCAATCATAGTGTTCACATCATCTAAAGTGGACTGCAGTAGCCACACACCCTTTCTTCCGGAAAGCATGGCTGAGACGCAGCGGAAGGCAAGCAGGAGGGTAGAAACCATAGAAACATGAGTAGAAAGAGGAGATGTCACCAGTTCCCAGCGTGTCATATCGCTGGGGTACAACACATGCGCAGTAAAATCGGGTCTGCACTTGCTAAAAGCCTCAACAGATGGTGCACGATCATGGATCCAAAAAGTTCTGTCAGTCCGACTGCACAGAGCACCTGAGCGCTCTTTATTTCTAGCGCCGTCTGCTGTAACCCTCCAACATCGCGGTTCCCGTTACATTGCGCATGCGTCATACCCCAGCTGGAGAGGGTGCCCCAGGCCTACATCTAAAAGCCTTGGAGGCCAGGAGGAAGTGTAAGTGCATTTTAATCTATTATTCATACTGTTAAAGTATATACTTTGTGTTAAAACTGTGTTTAAAGTAAACATGAGATGTTATATGGCTTACACATGTCAAAATATCATCTAGCTTTTACTCAGGATTTAAAAAAAAAATGTTTTAATGGATCCATGGTGGGGGGAACTGAGTGTCACTGGAAGGGAAATAGAGAAATTAATAGAGAAATACTGTTTTGATTTATTATGACTGTTCTGTCTTGATTTTCTAATGATACAATCAGCTTATAAATTAATACATCCTGTTAATTATGTACACAGAATATTCAACAAAATATATTTGCAATGTTTTTAAAGCATCACTTTATACATTGATATACATTGATATATTGTCAAGCCCCCTGCAGTGCACCAACATAACCACACTCTTAGACACATCCTTTGCTTGCAAACTTCTATTGAATTTATTTGAAACATTGTAATTAATACAGAACTGCAACTTCAGTGTGCCCATTTTTATGCCTCCTCATATTTTTCTTGTCTTTGTTTTTGGTTTGTGACGTTTGGTGTAGATTCATCTTCTGCTTTACATTTATCTGGCAGTTCTGTCACAAACTTGCTTTGCTAGCAGTGCAAGACAAACATGCATCATTTATTTGTATTTAGCCTGGCTGCTGGCAATTAGGTGGTTTCCCACATTCAGATTCTCCATCCATTAGAATGGACAGAAATCAACATTTTTATTGCTAATGATTTTTGAATGCATTTTGAGTAGAACTCCAACAATATATACAATATTTTTTGTTTTGTTTTATATAATTGGATACTGAACAGGTTTAATTAATCACTGATTTAATGCACCACCCGGCAAGCTCGCAAAATGACCCAAATCAAACACACCCATGATGTTGCGTTACCAACAGGTGCAGGCTGTGTTGCTAATTGCTAAAATGCTCATGGTGAATCCTCCAGCGGGGACTTCTGCGTGAGGCTGAGTGGACTTCGAGACTGACCAAGCAGAGAAGTTGAGCAGATTGAGGAGGACTTTGCGACACTCGCAGATGACGTTCAGACAGGTGAGTACAACAAAACACTCTCCAAATGCAACGTATCATTGTGTAAAACCTATTCAGAATCAGAATTGTTTTTATTGCCAAGTATACAAGTATACAAGGAATTTGTTTTGGTGATACAGTGCATAACAAG
>JAOVVB010060278.1:0-14372 GCA_028570985.1 Heterobranchus longifilis | reverse complement strand
ATGATCTATTTTATTGTGTTGTATGTGTGTGTGTGTGTGTGTGTGTGTGTGCAAACAGTTACAGGCAATAAATGAGAGAGAGAGAGAGAGAGAGAGAGAGAGATGTTACAGCTATTAGGTAGGGGGAGCTCTTCTCCTTCTGATCTCAACCCAGGTAGACAACACACACACACACATACACATACACACACACATACACATACACACACACACACTCCTCTTCAAGGCTTTCTATTGAATTAGGATGTTTAATCATTAGTAATAACATTCATGTCATATAATACTAACAATTATTATTATTATTATTATTATTATTATGATTATTATACAGATGACATTATTCCCCCCCCCTTAACACACAACTAATTGTAGCTGATGACATCCTCAATATGACACTTATTTGACGCTTATTATTCCAAAAGGAACGCATCACTACTCCACTGCAGAGCTATAAATAAATGTGAGAGCGCCGACACGTATCGTTTGAGCGTGACAATAACTGGATAACAACTGTGTTTTGTGCTATTTATATGCTTTTATGTCTCTTAATTATGTCTCCCTCTCTCTTTTTTTAAATAACCTCTTAATATGACTGTTTTTCCCAATTTGCATGAATATATTAAGTATAAAATATCAAATTAGAGTGGTTAAAGTGATACGATTGTTCTTCCTTGGCTTTTCCGTTACCTGCTTACTGTAAGTGCACTTGGATCAGCCTCGTCTAAATCTCACGCTTAACATTTATGTTTAGCGCTTGGAAAATGAATTATCTAAAGTGATATATTTCAGAGGTGCCAGGTTATGGTTAAGGGCCATGATGCAAGGCTCAAATTGTCCCTGGATGTCAAGCCTCACTCTTCCTATGTTAGTGTTTCCTGATTTGGACAAGAGTGCTCTTTATTCTCAGGTAAAAAGGTTACATCTTGAACTCTTGATGGTCCTTTGGGTGTCTCTCTAGGGAACTGTTAAAGGTCCTACAGCATGTAGAACTTCGATTAGAAAGCTCTTAACAATCTGAAAACTCTCATCTGAAATACAGCATCCTAGTGTGTTTAAGGTAAGAACACTTTTTAATAATGAATTATATCAACGTAATACATCTTAAATAAAGCACTGACGCCTTACACCTCCAGGGTCTGGGCTCAATTCCCGCCTTGGGTTCTGTATACATATAGTTTGCATGTTCTCCCTGTGCTTGGTGGGTTTCCTCCCACAGTCCAAAGACATGCAGATTAGTTTAATTGGCGTTCCCAAATTGCCCGTAGTGTGTAAATGAGTGTGTGAATGTTGACCGGAGGGCCTAAAACAGTTGTAAAAATGGTCACAATTCCATGGTCCCTAGTTGGACTACAAAGGTATCTAGATGGCTGGATGGAATTTTGATTAATTTTAACCAACTACCCAAACATGACTGAGCAAAAAATGTAAAACTGGGTTGCATACGCGAAGAAATACACAGATACACATATTTTTATTGTTGTTTCTATGACCAAAAAATAATAATATTATGCTCGTTCTACATTTTTGCGACGTCATTCCCGTATTCCGGTAGTGGTCAAATTTACCATTTATAAAACTCATAATAATTTTCATTCGACTTGACATATCTGAAATCCCAAATAAACAGCCTCCCCCCGTTAACACACTCCGGCAAGGCTTCCATATAATATTGCTTTTAATCGTCATTGACCTATGCTATGTTGCCGGCACAAATATGTGCCGCTGGATCTTTTTAATGGTTAAGACCCATGCTAACAAGAATAAGAAAAAAAACATGGTGGTGGAAAATAGTTCATGAAGACCTGACCTCATCCCCACTGAACATCTTTGGGATGGAACTGGAATTCTTCACATCCCTACATCAGTATCTGGTCTCATTATACCTCTTGCAACTGAATGATCAAACATCCCCACAGCCACACTTCAATATCTAGTGCGAAGCCTTCCCAGAAGAGTGGAGCTTATTATAGCAGTGACGGGGGAGTAAACATAATGCAAATATAAGTGAAGTAGTGGATAGAACTGGATAGATGATTTGTGGGCCATGGCAAAAGCATGACGTTTTTAGAAAGATTTGTATGCATTCGAAAATCTAAATTCTATTATATATTTCGTAAATGATACAAACAAGACTTACAGTATTTCCAAAATACAAAGTGCAAGAACTACATAAAGCAATAGTACAAGAATCCAGTGACCTTACATTTCGGATTTTAGTTTGTTATACAACTTTACAGCAACAGGAATGAAGAATTTGCAGTTTAGTACTTTTCCTCAGTGAGGATGAAAAAAAAACAGCACCATGGTCATGTCATCTCAAGGTAATGGAAGCTCTGCAGAAAAAAAAAAAAAAAGAAGCGGATTAACTCTCCTCTGAGCTGGCAACCTGGCAGTGTTAGAGTGTAGAGACGAGAAGCAGAGAATGGGTTCACCCTCACCATAGGGCTAAGTCAGATTAGAGTCAGATTAGAGTCAGATAGCTGCAGGTTGCCAAAATCTCTTATCACAGGACAAAGTTTGAAAGTTGCTTCGTATGTTTTCATAGGTGCGCTCTTTTTTTTTTTTTTTACATTAAACCTAAAGTTTAATTTACTGAGTGGACTTAAGTGTGTTACTGATACAAGAGTAGCAAAATATTGAATGTATTAGTGAAAATTAGTGAGAATTAGAGATTCCATAGGGCAAATATTACTCAAGTAAAAGTAGAAGTCCTCCATTTACTTGTGTACCTGAATGAAAGTACAAAAGTACTCACTTTCAAATTTCTTTACATATCTAAAGTACAGGGCTTGTATTAGCTCACAGTAGGCTTTTACATGGTAAAAAAAATCTCTCTCTCTGTCTCTCTCTCTCTTTGATAACTTTTTCGTGCTGTTTTAGGTAGTTTAGTAAAAGTACAGATTTTGCTGCATTTTGAACGGAGTAAATGTAAAAAATGTCTCTTCTGATAAAAATTTATTCAAGTAAAGTACAGAAGTATATACTTAAGTACAGTAACAAAGTTAAACGTAACTTGGTTTCCTCCCACATCTGGTATTAGCCAATCTCGAATGCCATTAATTCAGTAATGTGAGACAGACAGACACTGAGAAGTTCAACACGAGTCAAAAACCACGACTAGTGTAATACTCAGAGCAAAGCCCCAAACGCACAACCATGCCAGCCGTTAAAAGAGAGCAATGGGGGAGATGTTCAGGGGGAACTGAATACAAAACAAACAGGAAGTGGGTGTGGTCGGGACAAAAAGAGCAGGGCGATCAGGTAAAGAAAAAAGGTGATGATCTGAAAATACACAAAGAAAACATGGTGAGCGCACGGAATTAATGAATGACAAAAAATTAGTAAAACAAAATGGAGCATAATTACAGACTAGATAAATTTGAGTGAAGTTAAATCTTAAGCAGCTCAACGGGAGGTCAAGATTGAGCCCAAAAAAAAAGCCAGGTCCATTTCCAGGATAGGCTTTTCCTTTAACCAGTTGGTTTCTTTCAGGCATTACACTATTGATTACACACTTTAATCCAGAGGAAGGAATTAGTTCTTGTCAAACATTGTGCACGGCAAAAAAAAGGCCATTACTTAGCCATTATAAACTCAAGTAGACCAAAACCATATTTAGAAAAAACAGTCAATACAGATAACATCTCAAGAACAAAACCAACCTGTTTTCAACATTTTATTATTCAAACTATTTTTTTCCTTACTTTTTTGAAGTCACCATAATTTATTTATATAGTGATTTAGTGATTTGAGTAGTGTGTGTGTGTGTGTGTGTGTGTGTGTGTGTGGCTCGTATGTAACTAGTGCATGAAAACTGGAGTGTTATACCCAAGAGGTAGAGAGAGAGAGAGAAGGAAAGAGAGAGAGAGAGGAAAGTGAGAGTAAGCATGCTGATCTATGACCACCGTGCATGGCATGGTGTCCTGTTCAGACTTTCGCCTTAGGATGCCTGGAGGATCCTGAGGGTACACAAGAACACAACAGCTGAAGTGACACATAGAGGAAAGGAAATGCATCTAATGTTATTCCTCTTTTTCATACTTTCACTTGTTTACACATACAGTATAACGGGAGTGGATTTCTCCATGCCAAAACAGCAATGAATAGCAAAAAATCCTTGAGTATACAAATTTTGCATTAGGTCACCAGAAAATAAAAGTAAGCAATAATAAGTAGTGAACTGTAGTATTTACTATAGCAATCACTATGCGCTGTAGTAAACTGTAGTACTGTATTTACTATAATAATTACTAATTACACTGTAATAAATTGTATAATTTATTATAATAATTACTGGACGCTGTAGCAAGCTGTTGTATTTACTATAGCAATTACTACATCATATACAGTAGTAAACTGTTATATTTACTATAGTAATTCCAACACACTGTAATAAATTGTAGTATTTACTATAATAATTACTACACCCTGTAGTAAACTGTGGTATTTACTAGAGTAATTACTATGCACTGTAGTAAACTGTAGCATTTACTATAGTAATTGACAATACGCTGTAGTAAATTGTAGCATTTACTATAGTACTTATTTCACACTGTAGTAAACTGTAGTATTTACTATAATAATTACTATACTTTGTAGTAAACCGTATGATGTTTTATAATAATTACTGGACGCTGTAGCAAACTGTAGTATTTACTATAGCAATTACTACATCATATAGTAAACTGTTATATTTACTATAGTAATTCCAACACACTGTAGTAAACAGTAGTATTTACTATAACAATTACTTTACACTGTAGTAACTTGTAGTATTTATTATAATAATGACTACACCCTGTAGTAAATTGTAGTATTTACTATAGTTATTGACAATATGCTGTAGTAAACTGGTCTATGTACTATAGTACTTACTAGACACTGTAACAAACTGTAGTATGTACTATAGCAATTGTTACATCATAAACTGTTTACTATGGGATTTCCAACACACTGTAGTAAACTTGAGTATTTACTATCGTAAATAGTAGTATTTAGGGCCCAAGCACTATAGGGTGCGCAGGACCCTCTTGTTTTCCTAAGGATTTTGTATTTTTTTCCCACCCACTTAGGCTTTTTGGGTTAACATGGTCTTAACATGCTCGAAAACCCATGAAAATTAGCAGACAGGTTGGAATCTGCTGCCATTAAGATGCCTGAGAGTCTCATGGACAAACGAGATTTTGCTGCATAGCTCATACACACTTGCACGTAGGTACACGGAACCCGGTACACATTTAGAGCTCATTGAGCTGTACAACTTTCACAACTATAGTAAAGGACACTGCATGTCCTGGGCTGAACTCACATGGAGGCTGGCTATTTTGGGTCGTTCCCTAAAACGCACCCGATGGATTTTGATATACTCCTCCTAGGGAATTTATACGATCACCACCAAACCAGGCCGATGTGATCTAAAGACGTTGAGGATGCAAAATTGCGGATGGATTTTTGATATCTCAAACGTGTCAGCCGTGACGATGACTTAAACTTATGCTGAAAAATGATTAATAACTTTCTGTGTGGTGTTATATTGAGTGACATTATATTCAGTGACACATTCAGTGACATCACATTCAGTGACATCATGGTGTGATGCTTTTTTTTAGGTGCTTTGGAGTCTGTCGAGGTAAGAACTTTGTTCCAAATTTGTTTGTTATACAACTTCTTTAATGTAATCTACATAATTCAGCTTCATATGAAGAAATGTGGTGTCGCTGTACTGAACATACAAGTGATCTGAAGTGATACTTCAGCAGTGTTGTTACTCCTTAAAGCAGAATTTTGATAATCCCTTTGACTTGTTATGGAAGAAAAAAAACTATATATAAAACATTTTTAATAGATGAATATTCATCTATTACATTTTTAAAAAATAAACATAAAACATTTACATAAATATCAGGCCTTATATTTAAATATACACTGCAATATTCTGGCTATTTATTGGTGCCCTATTCAATCTCAAACTTTCCAATGACAGAACATTTAAATATTTTTAAGTTATTAAGGCTTGGATTAAACCAATTCAATTAAGTTCATTCCTGCTGAATAGCCGAGTGCTGACTGACTAATAGCTGTTTGAAAGTGATTTTTTTAACATCTTATTTACTTAAATAACTTGTAAAATAACTAAATCTACAGTATACATGCTTTTGATTTGTTCTTTTGTTAATGTCATTTTTTTATGAACTTGTCAGTAATGATGCGTTAATAGATTTAACTCAGACACTGCTTATATTTACGAGATTAATGAGATCAGCATGTTTTATCCCATGTTTTTTCAGCAAAGAAGTGAACAGTCGAATCCGCTTATAACAATAATAACCCCTAAACAAATAGGAGTTTAGTTATTTTATAATAAAATTATTACATTTTTAATTATTTTTAAATATACAACGTGGCTACAGCACTTTGAGAACCACTGTCTTAATGAATCCAAAACCACTCGTCGTTCACATCTCACAGTCCTGTAAAGCAATAATGCACACTTAATAGATAATAAGCATTTTTGTCCCAAAAGAATGCTTTAATTAACCTTAAAGGGTTACAGAATTGTTCTAAATACAGCGTTAGAATTAGCACAAAGCTTTCTGAAAGCGCTGTTAGCTTGTGCAGCAAGATAAGAGAGCGAGTGAAGGATTGAGATGCAGCTCCATGCTGATAACGCATCAGCTAAAATTACAGCAAAAGACTGCATGTGAAATGAATGTTGAGATAAAAATTTTGCAATCAGCAGGAGGAAAAAATGCAAAACAGCTACTATTGCAGCTAATGTTTTTGAACA
Source organism: Heterobranchus longifilis (assembly GCA_028570985.1). Lineage (NCBI taxonomy): Eukaryota > Metazoa > Chordata > Actinopteri > Siluriformes > Clariidae > Heterobranchus > Heterobranchus longifilis. The sequence goes on along the minus strand of JAOVVB010060278.1, from coordinate 7,585 downwards.
TTATTTTTATTCATTACAGAGCATTCACTAATAATATTCGAAGGCTGGTTTGGAGGACGACAGATGAGTAGGTTGCTGCTACAGCTGGGGAGAGACCAAGATCAGGAGTCTGAGGAGATCATGGGCATGGGTTCACTTAAAAGAAACAGTTAAATATTGGATATTAATTTATATATATATATATATAAAAACCTGTCAGCTGTCAGTTTGGGTGCACCTGTGCTCATGACAGCCTCAGATTCTTGTTCTTGGCTGATAGCCTGATGTCAGACTAATGTTGTCTCCTGCTGCTGTAGCCCATTCACCTCAATGTATGATGTGTTGTGCATTCTCCAGCTGCATGATTTCATGTATTGAGCGACTTCCAACCTGGCTACTTAAATAGCAATTATACAGGTGTTCCTAATAAAGTGGATGGTGTGCGTATGTCCTCAATCTAAGTCATGCACACAATGATTCCCTCTTATGCTCATACCCTCAAATTTCTACAAAGGTTTTTAATTAAAATAGGCTAAACTACATATAAACAGCAAATTTCCAATGAAAGTTGCACATTTTCCATATCCGTAACTGCTATCAAAGATGTGAGATTTAATCAACTGTGATTTAATCAACCTTTTGTTAATCGTTTTTTTAAATTCTGAATCGATTCACACTTCCACAGCAGAAAATAGAAACTGCTCGCATCTTCCACCAATACTCTTGCATTTTGCAAGAGTATCTCTTCTAAATGTTACCAAGTATTTTCAATGGAACGTGGATAAAGCCTGGTCAAAAAAAAAAGAAAAAATAATTTTAAAAAAATCACTAGACATCACATGCTAATTTGCATTCTGATTGCATCAACATGGAGCATCTGCACTGCAACCAGCGACAGACAGAGAAGGTGGTGTTCATACAGGAACCCAAATTAGGTCATATCAGCCTGTCTGCTGGCGAACCCAGGGCAGAGCCTGGCGCCATATTGGTACACTGACGATAAACAGTCGCATTTAGCTGTTCTTTAATGTCCAGTGTTTAAACAGTGAAATAAATGTGTTCAACCCAGCAATAGTTTTGTCGTAAATCTCTCACATAAAATTTACTTTAATATAGAAGATTATCTACTTTACCGCAGTTATTAGTTGTTTACTGGATTAAATAATGATATATTTAATGTAATTAATAACATAACACATACCTAACTGCATTTATTAATATTGTTGTATAATATTATTTTATATTGTATTACATTACTTTTGATTCACATGAAAAAAAAAGTCAAGTTAAATACAGTGAAGAAAAACAGAAGGAGCTCCCCAAGCAAACAGGGATTTGCGGTTGGTCCTGGAGAGCTCAAGCAAGCGTATGCACAGCTCAATCGTGTCTCTGCCAGCGGCACTGCTTTTGGCTAAATGCACCACTCCTCTCCCTCGCTCACTGACTGGAGTAGAAGCCGAAAGGGGCATTCTTACATCAGGCAACCACACGGGCAGTCATGGCAACTCTCCTCTAGAGAAAGTAGCTAAACTCTGTCCAAAAAAGTCGTTAGATTTGTTGTTAGTCACTAAAGGGATCTCAAAAGTCATTAAATCTAGCAACAAAGTCACAAAGTCGGCAATAATGTTTCTTCTTCTTTTAAGTTTAGAGGTGCTTGGTGCATTACCCCCACCTCCGAACAGAAGATTGGAACAGAATGTGGAACAGAAGATTCTTCTTTGCATGAGACCTGACATTTTAACAACCCACAACCTGCCTACGATACTGACAGAAATAAAACTATGGAATATCACTTAGAATTATGTAGTAAAGTATTTATCTAAAGTAAAGTAAGAGGTTTTTTTTTTAACCCTTTTTAGTTCATCTAATAATATGTTATTTTATCATTTTTATGTCTTCAGTATTGTTCTACCATGTAAAAAATTGTTAAAATAAAGAAAAACACTTAAATGAATAGGTGCAACCAAACGTTTGACTCATTTATTTTATAAATTACCCATGTGCATAAACGTGACATCACACTTTTCCTTGTCGTAACTTTTTGCATCAGACAGGTAGTTAAGGGACTACAGTCCAGGCTACCTGTACAACTTCCAATACAGAAAAAAATATTGTTATGCTTATACAGCATTTGTTTTTAATACAAAAAAAATATGAAAATGAAATAAAAGGTTTTTACTACTTTATATAACCTTTCAGCCTTTTCAATTTACTCTCACTCTCACTCTCAGAGCAGTCGTCCTTTCTGTCTTGCATGATATCTTCTATCTTTGTCTCTCAGAAATCATACTTTTTTTATTGCTCTGTCTCTTTGAATCGTCAGTCCCCTTCGCTTTAGCATCTCTAACCCTTGCCTTGATCCAGTTGGCTCACTAATGAGGTTGCTATGGCGACTTGCCGACAGGTGTACTCACACTCAGTTGCACCCGGTGCCCCTGAAAGACTCCCTCTTATTTTTAAAGCTACTGAAGTGAAAAGCACAGGCCGCTCTCCCCTTGCTCTCTCTGCACACCACGTTCTGGTTCATATTTCACATGTGGCTATACAAGTGTGTGGCAACACAGCAAGGTGCATTGTATCTTACATGCATCGGGGAGATAGAAAAGGAGACATTTATTGGCCGGCATATAAGAACCAAAATATAAAAGAAAATAACCACGATTACTTCAGGAAACGTGTTTAGAAGCACTCTGCACTCAGGGTTTGAATAATAATACGTCCAGGAATAATGGAGTAATAATAATAATAATGTTTTTGTGAAAAACAAAAGTATGTGATTTAACACAGAAATGGATAGGGAATATAAATGCCTTGATGAGTTAAAATAGAATATGAAGGCGTTCATTCATTTTCTATAAAAGCAGCATGTTTTATTTTATGTTTCATTACTTTGATAATAAAACCAAATTTACTAGTATGCAATGAAAAATTTGTTGACACAGAATTTTAGTGCCGACACGTTGTACTATAAAACCCTGTAAAACTACACGTGCGTTTGTAACTACAGTGCACTGCAGGAAGTGCTGGCGGCTGTGTTGCTTCAATGTCTGCCATGACTGCATTCTGTACTAACGAAGAAGAATCTATGAATGATGGCAAAATGGAGAGAGAGTCAGGGTGACAAAAAGGCAAGAAAAAGCATGACATCTTAAAAAGTACGGGAGCCTTTTACCAAAAATAAACCAATGACACAAGTTAAATGGAGATTCTGTGAAGCGGAATTGTCATGTCACGCGCACCCTGGAGCCATGATGTCTAATGTTACCCCGGATGGGTAATCTTAGTATCTTAATATTTATGTTAGTTTACATGTTGGAAAACAATGTCTCATGGATGATGCTTGATAAGCAAATGCTATTTCAGTCATGTTAGCTAATGCATTAAGTGCAATAATAAACCAGTGAATTACACAAATAGGCTACACTGTCTCGTCTGCTTTCCTATTGTTTTTGCTCATGTTAACACTATCGTTCATTCTAAATAGGAAACCACCTCCACTTAACGTTGGTTAGTTAGTCTGTGGGTTGGGTCTCTATCCCTTCTACTACATCTCTGCCTCCTTCACACATGTGCCCTTTCACCGTTTTCTTTCCCTTTCTCTCCTCCCATGTCTCTCCTTTTCTTTCTCGCTCATACTCTCTCTCTCTCTCTCTCTGTCAGTGATGTATTAGTATAATTTCTTCACCTCATGACCGAATGTTGTGACTGTCCACATACAGAACTCAAACATCCATTAACAGTCTGCCTCTCTCTGCATGTGTGTGCGCACATGTGGTCTACACTCATTCTATATGTATTGCACGAAAAATGATTGTTCATAATTTTAAGTAAAAAAAGCATGTTCAAGAATGTGTGTACAGTATAAGCAAAACTAAAGCCTAGGAATGCACTTAAAAATAAGTCTGCAAACTATATACTAAATACTGTGTGTTGTATTGCTTTTACAATATTATTTCACATTTGTTGCAAAAAAATATATATATCCACACTTCCCCATAGAAATGTTTAAAGTTATTTTTTTTTTTTGTGGAAAATGTGTGCATAATGGAGAGAGAGAGAGGGATGAATGTACGTATACAGCAGTAGAGAGCTTGTAGAGGAAATGCATTGTTTTGCATATGCTTTACAAATCAAATTCACTTGCTTATGTAAAACTGTGCTAGAATGTTGGTTTCTACTGTAAATCCCATTCTAGTCCCTACTTAGCTCTCTTCATAACAGCTACCAACTAGGAAGTGTGGGACTGTTTTTTCTCTCTTTTTAGTATTATTATTTACATTTTGTTTCATTTTTTTAAATATTCTGTGTCACTCTCACAATCCCTTTCCCTTTTTTTCTATGCCTCTCTCTTGCTCTCTCTATTATTATTATTATTATTATTATTATTATTATTATACTAATTGTGTAATTTCACATAAAATTAAATTAGAGTAAAATATAGAGTACATTTGCTATTTAATTCACAGTATTATATCACAGTGCTCTAGCTTTATTAAAAATTATTAAACACAAATCTAAAATCACTCTATACAGCTTATACTGTACACGGTTCTAGCCTATTTCAGGAGACTTTGGGCACGAGGCATGGTACGTCCCTGGACAGAGTGCCAGAGGAAACCCAACAAACATGCAAACTGCATAGACCTGAAGCCAGAATAGAACCCTAGACCCTGGAGGTGTGAGGCCACAGTGCAAAGCACTACCCCACCATGCTTTCCAAATCGAACCGATTAAACGAATATGTTCCCTATAACTCCTGATTTACTGATATGGTCTTATATTGCATGACATAAAACGGTTCATGGTATCATGACATCATACTTATGGCCCGAAAGATGTATTTTTTTGTATTTTTAAGTTGAAACAGCTCTACATGCTTAAGCAACTGATGTTGATTTTAATTGTGGGAACTGACTCTTGCGCAAAAAAAATGGAAAGTGGCCAACATTTCCAGAATCTGGATTTTGCTTGATGCAAGCTACTAAGCGGCTCTCCGACCACCACCACCACCCCTCCTCCCTCTGTCCTCTTTCACTTAATTTTGCTTTCTTTGAATTGTAGTTTGGTCAAGTTTGACTAAAGACTAATGTGACAGAATTATGACAAAAGGCCCCAAAGCAATCTGTTATAGCAAGATGCAAAATCTTAACAGAAAGCCTGAATATTTCAAGTGACCTTGATACTTTATGTTAATGAACTTCTCATTAACTTCACTGTACTTCTGTTCTCCTCTCCTCTCCTCTCCTGCCTCATGCGCACAGGTGGGTAGGTGTGTAACAGAGACCTCAAAAAGAAAGAAAGAAAGAGCAGTCGCTTTCCTCCCACCGTCGGCTTCCTTGGTTCTCAGATCGTTATCTGCTAATCAGTAAATGAAGGCGCTTTTGGCCTCAAGCAGCCTCCCACAATGCAGCTGAATGCAGCTCATTAGTGCGCCTCGTGCTCAGGTCTGGATCACCCACGCTGGCCTTGGATCATGGCACTGTAAGGGACAGACGCTGGTCTGGATTAAAGATCAGTGTGGAATGGTCATCAAGGTATGTGCATGTCCATGCATCTTTGTCTCTGTTTGTTCTTTTGTCTCCAACTAAAGCCGTTAGATATTTATTTAGCATCAGAGTGATTAATGAAGTTATGAATAAATAAATGATTTTCTCTCAGTCCACTTTTGCCTTTGTTTGTTTATTTATGTGTGTGTGCATGCACTAGGACTGTAAAAGTTCAAACATTTAAATTCAAAAACATTTAATTATCCTGTATTACTGCATCATACAAAAAAAAACCAAAGTCTTGCAAAGCCAAAACCATAGAAAGTCAAAGAATTGTTTCACAGACCACTATTTTTCAATTTTTTATATACTGTATTTCAAGATTCATCTGTCGACAAGACCCTCCCCCCCTAAAGCGTGCTGTGTACACCATATGTCATTACAGCGAAAAAAATATATAATACCAGAAGTTGGTTACACATCGCCTGTAGCTGCGAGTTGCTAGCATTGCCCAAGTCTGTTTTTGTTTTTGTTGTTGCTTTATTAATCACCCAAGATGAGGAATGCTTGCGAAACTAAATTCAGGACAATAAATAAACCTAACCAGTTATTAGCTATAACCAGGCTTATAAAACTGAAATAAAAATTTGTATAAACTATGTATGTAAGTGCTCTATAAATAGCGGAAGAGGTACGTAATGAATTCTTGTAAAGCGAAGTCACCAAGATGAACAACATCTTATTTATTTATTTATTTATTTATTCAAACCCCTCGTGCTTTGCTCGTGCAGATATTGACAGTTTTATCTGTTTGGCCTGGACAGACATAGGAAACTAAAATGTGCTGCTCCGTGTTCAGACACTGACGGCTATTAAAGCAGTACAAGATACAACAGTTTGTTTAGCCTAAAGTCCCTGCTGGAGATTGTGCTTCATACACGTAATAGAATTTTGGGACATGATTTTTCACCTTTACACAGGACATGTCAAAAGTATGGACAGATCTACTCATTCAAGGTTTTTTTTTTTTTTTTTTTTACATTTTCAAGACTGATGGCATCAAAGCATTCTTTCAATCAGCTTCACGATGAAGTCACCTGGAATGATTTTTAAGGACTGAAGGAGTTTTCATGTATGTTGAGCACTTTTTGACTGATAAGAGTGTGCAAAACTGTCAGCGGGGTAAACAGTGGTTATTTAAAAAAATCTACAATATGACTCATATATTATTTTAAAACTATGAAAATAAATCATATAGTAACACATGACTTCGTATGCATTATTTTATGATTATGATGTCATCATGAATGTTCTACAATGTAAAGAACTATGCAAAAGTCTTGAACACTCCTCATTTCTTCATATTAAATTGAATTACTTGAAGTAGATTAAATTAAAGAAATGGAAACAAATGTTTTACTGTTACAGGCTACAAAGTACCTTAAGATACAACTTTGGTTGTTTTTCCCCTCTCATCTGTTCCTAGCATTCAGCATCACCAGTATACTAATCATCTGTACCTGTTTCTCTCTAGTTCATGCCTTGGATTAGATGGTTTTTATGCTTGAATGATTCATATGTTACTGTATGGCTTAACAAACAAACAAACAAACAAAAAAAATAACAGGTCAGAATGAGAGCCAAAAAGTTGCGAAGAATGAGAGCCAAAAAAAGTCCTTCAGGAAGCCTGGAAAATGATTCCTCAAGAATACATTAAAATATAAGAAAGTCTGGCTCTTTAGGAGCAAAACAGAACAAAATGAGGGGTGGCTCAATACTTTTGCACAGTACTCTATAGAAATAATAATAAAAATTAAATAAAGGCAAAAACATATAATTTAAACCATTAAAGAAATATATAGGGTGGATATATAGTGTGGAAGCAGGCAGGTTCTAGGATTTCTACCACTTTCTCATTTTCTTGCCTAGAGCACTTTTTTCTTAAAGAACCCTTTGAAGTAAACACATGTAGGGTGCACAGACTAATTAACTCATGTAGAGACAAGGGTATACACTGACAGACTGTAAAAGATATGCACAAAAAAAAAAGCACACACACACACACACACACACACACACACACACACACACACACACACACATACACACACATACACACA
>JAOVVB010060224.1:0-14374 GCA_028570985.1 Heterobranchus longifilis | reverse complement strand
GCACGCACGCACGCACGCACGCACGCACGCACGCACGCACGCACGCACGCACGCACGCACGCACGCACGCACACACAGACCCACAGTACTGAGAGGGCCTCAGCCAGCCAGGGGTCTTTTTATGTCTCTCTCAGGGCGATCAGGAGGGTCGCGCCTCTCATAATATCAAGGGCCTTAATTTGAGCCATCAGGTAATTAAGGACAATTAGAGGATTATCAGCTATGTTGGAATAAAAGCCAAAGACCCCCCACCACTTTTAGCCGAAGGCATCCAAAGAGAACAGCACGCACGCACACGCGCTCCCATACACACCAGGCCCTTCCCTCTTCCTTTTTTCTCATCTCCCGGCACTGCTGTGGCTCCTCTTTAATGTATCTTTTAAGACCTTTCTTTTCTCCTTGGCATCCGTGCTTAAAACCGTAGATTCTCTTTAACAATCTAAATCCCCCCAGTTGTATCCTCCCCCATCTAATCTCTAATCTCTAACTCAGCCGCAGAAAGCAAGGTCATACGGGACAGGCCGGAAAAGAAAAGGCGAGCTTGCGTACAGCTACACAGGAAAGAATGCGAGGATGGAGAGTTACAGCCCTCAAACGGCTCTCTGGCCCCACAAAACAAAGTCCTCTGCTTTATAACATTACTAGGCCGCTAATAAAGAGAAATGAGCTGCTTACATGCAACAAATTGGAGCACCACCTAAAACAAATGAAGCCTCACAAAAACACAAACCCCGCCAACCAAGGTCTAACACACATGGTAATCCATCTTTTATAACTGGATAATGATGCACTGTGTACAGGTGTCCTCTGCTCTGTACTGTACTGTATGTGTAGGTTTTTTTTGCATTTATATTGCCCTACAACAAAATACATATCTTGATTCTTTTCTTTTGTTTTGGCCTTCTAGCGCAGTTTGACTAATGACAACTTTGGCAGCATGAAGTTCCTTTTGTGTGTGTGTGTGTGTGTGTGTGTGTGTGTGTGGGGTGTGGGTGTGTGTGTGTGTGTGGGGGGGGGTGTATGTGTGTATTTTGCCATCAATTATGAATGTGAAAGCTTTACCCACACCCTGGAGCTCGGTATGTAAACTTTGCTTTGATTTTAATCGCAAACCGCATTGACTTGAATGAGTGTGTGTGTGAAACAAGACAAGAATAGAGATGTGCATGTTGTATTTGGATGTGTGCATTTGAGTGCATCTGTGCATGAATAATAGCTTATTTTCTGTTTGTGCGTGTGTTGTTTGTGTGTTTGTGATGACGACGGAGCAAAGGGATTGAAGAAATTGAGACGTAGAAGGGGAGAGGGAGACACAAACAGAGCATGGATGCACATGCACCAGCCTCTCTGTACTTTTTTGTCCGCAATGTTATGTAATAAAAGCAACTGGCACATAGGGGTATAAGCAAAAACAGCTAAAAGGAAGGAGGGAAAAGCTGTAGAGAGAGAGAGAGAAAAAAAAAGCTGAGGGAGCTAGACCTAAATATTCAGAGATGTATTGCATTAATGGAATATGCTTCACTACAATATAGTGTGCAGCCATTTAGGGATCTGCCTTTGTCATTAGGCAAATTAAATCTTCTTAATGTTCCCTCTGTTTAGTAATGGAAGCTCCTCTGTCATCCCCCTCCTTCCCTTCCTCACCCTCTCCCTCTGTCTTGCTCCCTCTCGTGCCTCCCTTTGGCATCCCTGTGGTGCTCAGTACTCTGCAGTCAGCTTTTGCTGTCTAGCATACGCCACTAAAGCTCTAAGTACATCTTCCCAAGACTCTGTACTTAGCTGTGGTGCTGTCACTGCATTGCTGTAAAGCTCCTACTACCCAAGCACAACACAGCGCCAGCACAGACAGTTTCACTACCTTTTTGCGTTCATCTCAACTAGTTTGGGACTAAATTGTGAATTTTGCCACCTGATTGCAGTGGATATACTGTGAGAATCGCAGCGATTGAAGGCGGTACATTTAATTGTATATGCATCATACACAGTTTCAGCTCCCATGTCTTTTTTGGGGCTGAGGCCCTGTCTGCATGTATATTTTTGAAAATAGATATTTTTCTGTCCACACGACCTTCGTTTTAATAAATATCTCAAATATCAAAAATGACTCCTGCTCTCACCAGGCCAGTAGGTGGCGATAAAGGCTACATCAGTGCATAGTGAGCGTATTAAACTTTGGCAGTATAGTAAGAAATCAAACAATAGTAAAACAATAGAAGCAAATTATTTCTCTATTTATACATATTTGATACTAGAGCTGCACGATATGAGGAAAACATGCGATATGCGATAACGTTGAATATTGCGATGACGATATTACTTGCGATAAATAAACAGTCATATCAGTTCTGCCTTTCTGCTGCTTTCAGCTAAAATACAACAAATTGCTTGTTGAATTAAAAACACTTAAAGAAAATTATTTCTGACATTTTATTGAACAAACTGAACGTTGACATGAACACAAAAGGCACCATTTAAAGAAAAAAACAAATTAATTAAAAAGCAGGTTTCTACTGATACTCTCTTTCAACTAACTCAAAAAAATCCCTGAGTGTCTTTCATGATGTGTTTATTGCGAAAGTTTTTCATTGTCAAACTACAGTTTCCACGATAAAAAAAAACCTTGTAATTCAAGTGTGTCATTTTAGCTGTACTCTGAAACATTTCCAGTGCAGCTACATTGAAGTTTTATAGAAAATTGCTTGAAATATAAGACCAAACTTTCTTGTCAACCCTCAGACTAACAGAGCAGCAGGACTCCTCTCATTCACCAAAAATGAACTGATGTTCAACAAACATCCACCACAGAAAATGGAACGACACCAATTTCTCCACCTACAGCTGCCTCGATAAACCACGGTGCAATGCAACCACGAGACCGGAGGATAATAAGGGCTGAGATGGGAAATTTGGACAGCACGAACTGATGATTAAATTCCTGCTCTCTGGCTGAGGTTTTGTTAATAACAAAACAGCAAACGTACAGACTGCCAGCCCGCCTTAAAAGACAGTTAAATCTCTTCTCTTAAAGAGCGCTGTGATGCTTTGTTGTTCAGAATCGCATTCGACCAGATTACCAGGGAGAAATTGAGTACACACCGTCTTAAAACTCATTTAATTCCAATCCACAAAGGCAGTGGAGTGACCTCTGTGTTCAAGCTAAATGTCAACTTGATCAAGCGAGTGCTCAGCTCCAGATTGGGCCACGAAAACAAATTTGCTTCAACCTTCAGCGTTCTCTCTGCAAATAGAGGATATGTGGCCGGGAAACAACGGCCAGCATCTCCGGGCAGATCAGGCCATTTACTCTAGATGCTCAAGTCCTCCTTCTTAAAGCTTGATACTGCAAATATATCTGCGTTTTTATAATTCCTCTATGTGTCTGTCCTGTAAATTCACCCAAATCAGCCAGAAAGTGTTACAGCCGGGTGCTGTTATCGAGCGTGTGTTGTCAGACTGTTCCACAGAGCGATTTAAGAGGTCATTTGTTCCTGTAGCTGTCAGGTGTTTTAATGGCCGTTCCTAGTAATGCACCCCCTGGGTATATGGCTGATTATGTTGTGATGTATCTCAATTTTTATTAGATTGGGCTTTTTTCACACGGAGCTTGTGTAACTGCATGGTTTTTTTTTGTACAGAAGGAATTATATTTTATCCACAGCTGCCAGCGCTACAGGTAATCACGTCGAGAAAAAGTCATAAGAAAACATCCAGATTATCCTGTGGCAGTGACAGAATGTAACTCATGTTACTCCTGCTGTACTTAAGTACAATTCTGATATACTTGTACTTTACTTGAGTATTTCCATTCACTTCTATGCCACTACATTTCAGAGGGAAATGTACTTTTTTTTACACTTAATCACTACTTTTTACATAAAAAACATACATGCTTAAATTATATGATACTAATAATCTAAACAATGTATCTAAAGTTGGCTCCATATTGATAAACTACATTAAAATGATCTTACATGTAATGGAAAAAACAGCATAATATAATATTCTATGACCATATATCACTGTGACAGGAGCCATTTTTCATAACAAGTACTTTTACTTTTGATACTTAAAGTACATTTTGATGATAATACATGTGTACTTTTACTTCAGTAACATTTTGAGTTCAGGACTTTTACTTGAAGGCGGCACGGTGGTGTAGTGGTTAGCACAGGTTCAAATCCTGCCTGGGACAAGGGCTGGGGCTTTTCTGTGTGGAGTTTGCATGTTCTCCCCGTGCTTGCATGGGTTTTCTCCGGGTACTCCGGCTTCCTCCCACAGTCCAAAGACATGCATAAATTTGGGTAATAGGTTAATTGGTGACTCTAAATTGTCCATAGGTGTGAATGTGAGTGCTCCAGCCCCCCCGCGACCCTCTAAAGAGGATAAAGCGGTAGAAGATGGATGGATGGATGGATATAATACAATATAAATATGATATAGTATAATACAAAATAATGATAAAAATATGTTGATATCTGATAATAATGAAAATGTAGTATAATACAGATGAAGATTTATAAAGATAATAGTGCACGGTGTGTATATAATGCAGTATTCTACAGTGAAATGTATAGTATGTCAAAAAATAATGAAAAAAACATCATAGTACAATATATTGAAATAAGTGAAAAAGCATCATAATATAGAATATCGAAAAAAGTTTTTAAAAAAACATATAGTATGTCGAAAAAAAGTGAAAATACGTCATACTATAGTGTGTCGACAAAGTGTAAAAAGTCATAGCATAGTATGTAGAAAAAAGTCATAGTATTGTATGTTGAAAAAAGTGAAAAAAACGTCATAATACAGTATGTCGAAAAAGTGGAAAAAAAACTAGTATAGTATGTAGAAAAAAAGTGAAAAAAACGTCAGTATATAGTATGTCGAAAAAAAGTGAAAAAACATAGTATAGTATGTCGCAAAAAATGTCATAGGATAGTATGTCGAAAAGTGAAAAAAGGTCATAGTACATTATGTTGAAATATATCACAGTATAGTAAGCTGTACGTATGTCGTATTTCATTACTCAACTTATCTGTTTCCTTTGCTCTTCGTTGACACGCAAATGCTGGAAACAGTTATCAACATTTTGCTCTGAGATACAACATACAACACTTCTTCTTTGTAGTATCCGTTTGGGGTGTAAATCACAAGTTTCATCACGATACAATATTATATCGATTCTTTGGAAAACGATAGGACATTTGCTGATATCACAAAGTCTGCCACGATACTTTTTTTGATTTGGTTAAAATCAGGAGCCTGCGATCGATATGAGTCGATATCATCACCATTTAACACAATCAGTTACATTTATATCTACTCACAAAAAACAACTAAAATATGGTTTTATTACTGAGCTCTCCCAGACATTTAAATGAGAAACAATCTGTTCTTTTAACTGAAAAGAAGAAATATAAAGTGGGAAAATACAGTAAAGGTGCATCTTAAAGATGATGATATGTATCCATATTTTCACTTTGCATCGATGGTATCGGATCATTGAATTGATACATCGATCCAGATCGAGTTTTCCTGGCGTGCGGTACTATGTTCACAACATCCACAACATCCCCGTGCTACAACAGCAAAAAAAAAATCCACCAAAAGATCATAAAACATATAAGATTAGAGGATGCTGTAATAGCTAACAATCATGAAACAGTTGTAATAAATAACTCTAAAATAAACTAGCACTGAGCACGTTTTCCCACTTTCATTCACGCTGTGCTGCCCTCTGACACACCTGTCACACACTCAGGTGCACACACACACTTTCCAGTATTTTGAAACAAAAACAATGTCATATCCACACATCATTTTCTGACAGCTACAATGACTAGGACCGTCTAAACACGCTGCGTGTGTGCGCGTTTGTGTGTTTCAGAGAGAGAAGAAAGTGTGTGTGTGTGTGTGTGTGTGCAAATCTCCCCGAAGACTATCTTGGCTTCATTAGCGCCAAGTGATTATGCCATAAAAATCACGTAATTAAACCCCAAAACACACACGCACAGGGACCGAGGGATTGCGAGTGTGTGTGTGTTTGAGTGGGGAAAAAAAACAAAAAAAACATAGATGGAGTTAGAAGTAGAGAGTGTGTTTGTGTGTGTGTGTGTGTGTGTGTGTGTGTGTGTGTGTCTGTGTGTGTGTGTGTCTGTGTGTGTGTGTGTGCGTGTGTGTGTGCGTGTGTGTGTGTACCTTAGTCCCACTGTAGAAGTCATCCTGAATGCTGGCGTTCATGAAAGTCTGCTGCAGATGCACGCTGGTGTCTATTCCGCCCGGCAACACCAGCTTTCCAGAGGCGTCAATCACCTTCGCTCCGCCTGGTATCATCAGTTCCTTTCCAACCTGCCACAGAGGGCACGAGCATACAAATTATACAACTTTATTAATACGCACCTGAACCACAGCATATGTAATGACTATTAAAGGATATTGGTGTTTGGATCAAAGTACTTTTAATGTAGTCCATTAACAGAGAGTGGTCATATTAAAGAGGGCCAATCAATGGTTCTTTGGTTAAGACAGGTTTCACATGGCACATTATACTGCAGCCACAGCGAGTGGTTGATTCTGATTATTAGGTTTGGTCCAGACTGAAATATCTCAACAACTGTTGGATGGATTGCCATGAATTTTTTTTTACAGACATTCATGGTGCTCAGAGGATGAATCCTATTGATTCTGGTAATACCCTGACTCCTCTAGAGCAACCAGCAGGTCAAAGTCTTCACTTATCAAGTGAAATATCATAAAATCTACTACATGGATTGGCACAACATTTTGTACAGACATTAATTATGCCCAGAGGATGAATCCTAATAACTTTTCATCTAGCGCCACCACAAAGTTGACTTTTGTGGTTGCGAGCAAAATGTCTTAATATTGAAACAGATATCATGATTTTGGCTTTTGAGTGAAATGTCTTAACAACTTTGTGTTATTGTATGACTTTTAAAAGGGCCAACCACCATCCACTGTAGGTAATACACTATGGATAAGTACCTCATACAACCCCCCCTCTTCAAAACATCCAAATTATCCCTTTAAGTTCTTCCAGTACAGCTAGTATCTTATGTATCATAAATATGTTTTTTAGCAATATGCAGGTTGTTTATCTGAGCACGATGATATACAGAAACTTCTTAAAATTATTTCAGCTACAGTATCATTTAAAACTGAAGAACCATTTAATGGTAACATATGGACCATGATCCTCTCAACAACAAAGTTGATGGAAATAAGCATCAACAAAGTGTAAGAGAAAGCTCACTGCTGTGCAGTACTTTTTTGTACGATATTATATATTTACAGTTGAGCTTTCCAGGTTTTTGAGTCAAATGCATCCTCTGCACATGAGCCGATGCTTATTTCCATGACAACATTCTGTGAGCTAATTATAGCGTCCACTATCATCACGTAGAGCCGCAGAGTTCACTGAGCGGCCCATTCTCTTCATACTGTATTATTGTGAAATGACTCACACTAACAGCTGGGGATACACTGCTGGACAGTGAGCGTGTGTGTGTGTGTGTGTGCATGCGTGCGTGCGTGCATGTGTGTGTGCGAAAGACAGAGAAATATATAAAGAGAAATAAAGGTTGTAGCATACGTGGACTTCAGTAAAAATGATTTTGTATGTAACTGTGGTCTACCTGCTGAATGATTCCATTCTCAACATATACATCTGCTTCCTGGGTGAAGTCATCATTGACCACCTTCCCTCCCTTGATGAGGATACGCATCGACCCCATGTTGGCAGCCATAGTCCTACCAGAGGAACAAAAAAATGCATTTAACATCATTTAAGGTGTAGATCATAATGTAGACAGTGTTAATACAGAGATATGTACAGGCAGAAACCAAGAAAAAGCTGCTGCATGACTCATTTGTCATGTTTGAGTGGCAGCCCCACTGGAAATCCTTCCACAAGACATTTCACCACAATGAAAATTATATTTTGCATAATGCTAACAAGAGCTGCAACAATTACTCAATCGACAGAAAAATAATTGCCAACTATTTTGATAATCCATTAATCGTTAAAGTAGTTTTTCATGCAAAAATGGCAGAAAATGCAGTTTTCAGCCTCTGAAATATGGAGATTTCCTGCTTTTCTTTGTTTTATATCATATTAAAGTGCATGTCTTTGGGTTTTGGACAGACAATACAAAACATTTTAAGACATCACCTTGAACTTTGAAAAACTAGAATGGACATTTGTCACTATTTTCTGACATTTTATAGACCAAACGATCAATCAAATACTCATTAGTTGCAGCTACAAAAAACAACCCTACCATCAAGGAGAACATTTGTTTTGAAAAACCTGGCCTTGCACCTCTCTCGTCAGTTGCAGGAACCCGACCTTTCTAAACATCCTCTTTAATTGTCCTCCTGCCACAACAAATCTAAAAGCCACTGCCAACAAGAATGAATGCAAAAGGGTAAACAGCATCCTAAGTGGTGTGTTGATGCCTTAGAAGGCCAGTACCAAGTCTCATGTGTGGCTTTTGACAATTATCCATTATTACACCAATCTTGTATTTTCTGCTGAGTTACACTTTCTGACACATATTCTGTCTTTTTGTCCCAGGAGAAAGAAAACTTCCTCTGAGCTTTTAGTGCGTCAGCAGCTGCTCGCTCTATGAAATATTAAGAGACAAGCAGAGGATCTATAATTTACAGATCTATTACAGTATGTGTAGGACTATAACAAACTCTCAAGAGTTCTGTACTGGCTGATGGAAAGTAGAGGCTTCTTAAATACAGTAAGAGTACCTGCTTACTTACTAACTAACGCACGTATCTTACCAGCTTTATGAACGGAATCAGGCTGGTTTCAAATCATCAATATTTACACTATTTTGCAATTGATGACAGGGAATTTAATATAACTTCAGGCATCATTTCATATAACTTCCGTTTTTAGTGGACAGGGTTAGACATGCTATAATGGATACAGCTGAAACGATTAGTCGATCAACAGAAAATTAAGTAATTAATAACATTTTGATAATTGATTAATCATTGAAGTCATTTTTCAAGCAAACATTCCCTTGTTCCAGCTTTTCCAGTGTGAGGGTTTGCTGTTTTTCTTTGTCTTATGTGATAAACTGAATATTTTGGAGATTTGGACTGAAAATACATTGGGCTTTAGAAAACTTTTATGGACATGTTACACTATTTTCTTACATATTACGGAAAAAATAATCAGCAGATTAATTGGTATTGAAAATAATTGCTGGTCGCAGCCCTTTGTTCTACAAATGTATAAAACATTTTAAATTTTAATGGTCCTACAGGGCTTTTGGTTAGAAACATGGATCTAATTAACCTAATTTCAGGCATTTCTACTGTATGATGCACAATGAGCACTTTTCAAAATGAATGCCTGGTGGCATCTGTGACCCTGCCTCTGCCCCCTCCTTTACAAAAGATAATGATAACTTCTGGCAATGGTAATTTCAGGTTGTGTTACATGTTGCACTCAGTTTATGTGCTTTGGGACATTTTCATAGACCCCTTTTCAATGCAGGTTCCTGATGTTTCATTTTTAAAAGCTTTTTTTATAATTAAAGTAAAAAAGGTGAGTCTTGTGGTTTGGGATTTTAAGAAAAATACAGTTTTACTATTTCAAGGTATACTGTACACGAAAAGTGTATTTTTTGCCACATGGGTTTTCCCAGCTATTGGTTCAATTTGTAATACTTTTATCAGATTTTTTGAAGAAAAAAAAACAGCGTGAGCAATAATGGGATCAACAAACTGAGAGCTTCTTCTACAAACATCCCTCTGTGTGCATGTGTGTATTCTGCATGGATGGCTGTATGCAATGTGTTTGATGGCAGGACACAATGGCCTCCCAGTCACACAGAATCAAACTCAAAGAGATGGAGGAGAATAGAGAGAGGAAGGAGAGGAGACGAGGGGAAGAAAGAGAACAGTGTGAATGGAATAATGAGGAGAGAAATTTGTACCCCAAACAGATGATACTAAAATGGGTCCAAATAAGAGAAAAGTTGGACAGAAATTCTCAATACATTAGGTGCGGGTTTTCCTTTGGGCAAGTGACTTTTTAAGTAATAAAACCATATTCCATGTATGCCTAATAGATAAATAGTCTTTCAGTGCTCCATCAAAGGGCTGGGCGATGTGGCCAAAATCTTCTATCCTGATATAGGTCATTTCATATCTCCATAAATGATTAGGCATGGGACGATATGAAAATTTCATGTCTCAATTATCCTGGCTAAAATAATTGCGATTCACGATATTCCCAATAATCAACAAAATACGATATACTCAGGAATCAGTAATCAGCAGTTTTTCTCATAAAATTGTGAGTTTTTTTCTCGAAACACGACGAAATTGTAACTTTTGATGTAAACATTACAACTCTTTTCCTCAAAACATTACAACTTTTCTAAACAAATATTTTTATTGCATCACAGATAGGACACTGTAGTAAACTGCAGTCAATTTGTCAGGATATTCACGATATTCATGTTTATCCCGATAATGGAAATTCACCATTATTGTGATCCACAATAAAATCCATTATTGTCCCATCCCTAATCACGATATAGCATGTTTTCTGGTCATTCAATATATGAAATGACCACATGGTAAAGCCTATTTTTGTATTCATATCCCATATTAGCAAAACAGCGCCTCTATGGTTCGTTCCAGCTTCGCTCCCACGTGCAAGGATCGAGACGTAAAGTGTCGCGCAAATGATGGAAATATTGCTGTCACGCAGTTCGGCTGCTGGTATTTCTACATCATGAAAGGAACGATATAGAAATATATATACGCTAGACATTTTTATATTGTTTTGACAATATATATTGTCATATCATATCCATCATAACACTTAATTAGATAGTAAGCTCAGTGGTAACAATATTTAGTGCTCGAAACACAGAGGTGTGGGTCAAGCTCAATTTCAGAGTGTTTTTTTAAATATGCCATTATTAAAGAAGATAATAAGAGAAGTTATTCATAAGAAAATATTATATCTATTATATTATATTATATTATATTATATATGACTTTGTTCTAAGGCATACCATCAGCCTATATTGTTTGAGCACAAAACAGAAATAATTTGCAGACTAGGGGAAAACAAGGGGTAAATAAGAGATAGATAACTTAAAAAGAGAGAGGCAAGAGTAAAGGACAGTCACAGAAAGAGACGAGTCCACTGACAGAAGAAGAGTAGAAGGGGATGATTGTGTTGGATGAAAGATAAAGTGGTCGTGGTAAACATGGCGGCAGCGATGGGGGGCGGGGGGTGCAGTATGGAAAGCAGTGCCCTAAAGGCCTGGCAGCCAGAATAAAAGATCGGTTTCCCAGGAGATAGGAACTGGAGTGCTTTCACTGGGACACAAACACACACACACACACACACACACACACACACACACACACACACAATTGCATGTAACAGTGTGGTGAAGCATACTAAAACAACAAGACTGATTTGCCAGTTGAAGTTGCTGTCGTTAAAAAATCAACATGGATATTAAAAAACAGTTTTCCTTCCCTGCTTTGGATCATTTCAAATAAAATCTCAACCTTGTTTGACCTCCTGGCCTTAATTGTAGCGCCCTCGTCAGGCCATTCAGTGTAATGTATGTAACTATTTTCTTTGTTGTGGACAGTAAAAACCTCTTTTAAGTGTTGTGATGTAGTTCAATATAACTGCTGCAGAGTTACTCACACTACCTTACGTCAAAAACTCCATTTAATCTGTGGGTTATATAAGAGTAAACATTGATTAATTGAACATGAATTATGTTCAAATGGCTGTACTCTGACATATTCTCAACTGAGGTTAAATGTTGCATTGATATGGCGTTGTCAAGATACCAACTCAGGACAAATCCAATATCATATTACCAACATAATACCATACTGGAAACATACTGGAAACACTGACCGTGGAGGGTTACAGCTCCAGCAGGCCTGGTGCCAAATCAAGGGACTGACCGAGTTCTGTTGGCTTTTTAGCTTCTAATATCAGTTTCTCTCAATAAATTGTCTGCCAATTTTATTCAAGTCAGTGCTTTGTTTGTTGGCATTAAATCCTGATGTTACTGCCAGATAAAAACAACATAACAGACTCAAACCTGTTTCTGGAAAAGATAAAATGACAACAAATGCTTTGGGTGATACTGATCAATCACTTACATTAATTGGACATATGACATGCAGTGTTTGTTCTGTTCTTTTTGTCCAGTCATGACAAAAGGTCAAAGGTTTTCATGTTGTGCATGAAATTCTGGGCTCTATTACTGTTATTTAAAGGCTGAAGCTGCTGTTGTCACTAGTTTCCGGTCAGCTCCGTCCGAACCCACACATCTGACTGAGAGTGGGAATGGGAACGCTGACTAAACAGAGCTCTGCACCGGACACTGGGAGCTTTGTGCGTCTGTGAGGACTGTAAGCCAAAGGAAATTAAAGTCCACTTATATAATTGACATTCTGGACAGTAACACCTTTAATACTCACAAACACACACAGTAAACCCTCCAGCTGTTCAAAGGAAGGGACCATTAAAATCACGGTGCCCATTGCATGTCCTGCAGGGGCATCTGTGGACGACCAGTTGACAGTAGAAAAAACGTAAAACTGTAGTTTTGGCTCTAAATTATTCAGCATCTGTCCAACCCAGTGAATCGCTAAATGCCTTATTTTTCTTCAACAATAACAAGTTGTATTTGTACTTCCATGATGTTTTTTGGGTTAGAAACAGATTAGAAACAGGGGCAACAGTGATGTGAAGTGATGTGATGCGACATGATGTGACTGAGGAGACGTGAGGTGTCAGGAGGTGTCAGGAGGAGTGGACCAGCTAGTTTTTTGGGTCGGCTTGGTGTGTCTGTGTGTCTTCGATTACTGCTACACAACAACCGGAGGTGTCTGTGAAGGCACTAGTGACTAATACAAAAGCTTTAGGTTACTTTTCCCTGTTCACACTAAAACTTGCTGCCTAAATTAGCCCACTTTTGCCCTTTTCACACTGATCTACATGTGATTTTGAAACTACCCCACATGTCTGTTGTTCGTGCAGCGCATTCATACGAGATAAGCAAAGTCTCTGTTTTACTCAATATACTGACATTATACGCCAGATATGGCAGAAAAAGTGAAGAAAACAAAAAAACTGCAATTTTTTTTTAATACGACCCCAAATCACTGAGATGCCGATTCACATGGGTCTAATATTATCTTCTGTGTTTGATGAAATATGGTAGGTAATTTGCTGTGGAATTTTTACTTAACAAATTACGGACATGGCAGATTTGCACGGGCATAAGATCACAGACGATCTCCGCAATTATTAGAAATTATTAGGTGCCCTGGTAATAGTCCCGCGTGAATAGGGCTTTTGTCATCTGTGTTTGCGTGGCCTCAAACTCCAAAGACCACCATGCTGAAAAGCGTGTGCGCGTGTGTGCGTGTGTGCTTTCTGCTGTGTCATAGCAGGTATGACAGCCAGACAGCAGAGAGAGAGAGACACACAGACAAACAGTGACACACCAGGCAGCATTTCTCACTCACCCTGTGACCAGCTGCTTCAGCGCGTGCACGCACACACACACACACACACACACACACACACACACACAATAGATACACACATGCACAATCAGTTCCCACATGCACAAACACACATTATGCACACTTATACACACCGAGACACACCCTGGCTTCTCTCCATGTAGACAGTTTTTTAATGGGGGTGTTAATTAATAATGAATGAGGAGCAGCAGCAGGCAGATTTAGTCCAGACTCCCAAAGTCACATCAGCACAATGTCACACGTTTTTATAACATGGTCATACCAGACACACAGCCACTTCACAGCTTCCAAAAAAAACAGCACGCTGATATTTCTGCATCATGAGCAATATTGTAAAAGAAAAAAGATTCTGATTCTTTCATTGAGCAATCAAACTATTTATGTAGTAACTAACTATACAAAAACCCACTCAAAGACAAATTTGCTTTTGTTAATGCAAATTGACCCTATGTTTTCATTTGCTGTTGCTTACTGTTAAATGGCCAAATACATCTCGTAAGAAAACTCACATTTTGTGCTTTAATTGAATGCTCATATACTGTAGGGGTGGAAATCACAACTTTCATCACGATACAATATTATATCGATTCTTTGGAAAACGATACGATATTTGCTGATATCACAAAGTCTGCCACGATACGATTTCGATTGGATTCAATTCAGGGGCCTGCGATCGATATGAGACGATATCATACCTATTTAAGACCATCAGTTACATTTATATCAACTCACAAAAAGCAACTAAAATATGATTTGACCATTTTATTACTGAGCTCTTCCAGAC
>JAOVVB010060205.1:0-14375 GCA_028570985.1 Heterobranchus longifilis | reverse complement strand
CCCCCCCCCCCCCCCCCGATTAGGCTGCAGACGAGGAAATGTGATGGAATGTGTTCTTTTCAACACTCCCAGTGTGATTCCATCAAAACCAAAACAGCTACCAGTGTTGGAGCCGTTACTGAGCAGTGTTCGCTCTCTCTTGTTCGCCGCCTCTAAGTTCACAGCATACAATTTTTTTTTTTTTAAAACCATCTGATGATTCATTTAGATCAGAGGATAATGGAAGAAACAAGAAGGAATGATAAGACTTTCGAGAATCCTCACGAACACCATTGGAGACTTGGAGAGGTGCTCTTTTAAATTCAAATATGCCGTTTTAAAAAATCTGTTAAGCTTTAAATCTGTCAGTCTTCACTTATCTATCTGCTGTATTGCAGCTGGTCTTGCTCACACTCCTGAGGGATTTACACCCAGTATTAGTGAAAGAATTTCTCCTACAGTCATGCCAAGTTCAAGTTCCTGATTTTATTGTATATTTGAGCAATGCAGGAGAATGGCACAGAAAACTACACAATGACAGATATTGAGTTGATAATATATTTGGTCAAATCATAAAACATGTTTCAGGTGTTCATACGCATTCCTTTTTGCAAAGAGACGTCAAATAACTTTCCTTTCTTTTAAATACTGTACATCCGGCCTTCTTTTGTTCTAATTAGGTTTAGCATGTGGACTAAACTCATTAGGGCATCCTCTGCAGAATGGTAGATGTAAAGTGTTTTCTACTCTTGCGCCGAACATTGATTGATTGATTTTTTTATGTTGACGTCCAGGAGCTGTGCTGTCTAAAAACCACTGCCCTGTCACAGTTTTGCCTGAAGGAAACCTCACGAATTCCTCAGAAAGATTATCCAGGATAAACTTCAGTACGGAAGTGACTGTGTACAACTTGAGCTGCAGCTGCACAGCACAACAGTGATGGTTTACAGCAACACACACCCTCAGAAAGGTGAACTCCGCCTGGTAACATAATTATTTAAATGCTTTGATTGGGACAGAGCATGTTGTATTTACAGTACAACAACATGCACTTTAAGTCAGCATCAATAGCTCACCACCAACGTGTATGCCTTGCTTTTGCCTTAAAAGATGACATATATGAAAAACTCACTTTTTCAGAGCTTGTGTGCACATGCATTTGGGTATCTGGACCCAGTCAGTTTTTTGTGGGCAGCCTAGATCAGAAAACATGGGATCCAACAAGCCATTCAGATTTGGCTCCCCTTGTTTGTCACATTACCTGTCAGATGGTCATTAGAAACAGTTTGGAAAAGGGCAGGCACTTTCAAAAAAAATACCTGGCAGGTGATTGGTCGAACCATCTGTCTGTCAAACTCGTGCCGAAGTCAGTCAGGAGGAAAGTGCAGAAAAGCCTTCGGTGTCGTTTGTTGCTCTTCTTTCAATGAAGAAATATTCTCCAGTTCTGATTTAGCCGACGCTATTGCGGTAATGCAGCATCTACGCAGAGCCGCCATTGTTGTTTTGAATGAACAGTCGCGTGGCTCGCACCTAAACCACGCCCCCGTAGCTGCCAGTCGTTCCTCACAGGTCGCTGATTGGTCCACACTGGACCCAAACGCTTTAACTTGGAGCCTGACAGGATGGATTTGTGCGATCAAGTGATACCGTGATTCTTGGGTGATATCGCGAGAATCCAGCGAAAGGTGAATGTCACATGCAGGCTCATTAGAAAATACCATGCAGAGACAGGCGTTTCAAAAGGGAGCGTTTCAGACAGAGGGTGAATTCAGGTATATTCAGACTGACAGTATGAGACAAATAATGTGTTTTGAACATTAAAACATGGAAACATGTTCTACAGGAGTGTCAAACTCATTTTAATTAACGGGCCACATACAGCCTCAAGTGATCTCACGTGGTCCGGACCAGATCCGACATCCTATCTGCCGTAGAGTTTCTCATCAGACTGATGTTGGCAGTTGACTGTGGCTTGTCGGGGGGGGGGGGGCACGATTTCTGCAGCTTTCAGCATGCATGTCTTCACAGACTCACCCGCAGAGGCTTTGATGCTGACGCTGTTTTGTTAGCAGTAAGGTAGCTTTCACAGCTGCATTGCTGATCTCCCGGCTACAACTAAAACAGACTGCCGTTTCCTCAAACCTGCCAACAATTCATTTATCTTCTCTGCTCTCAGTTGTTCTTGCAGGTTCTTGAATTTTTTTTTTTCGCTGTGAACACACCGAGCATACTGGCTTCTTATTTACCTCTGCAGAGAAATAGGAACTGGTCCATTTTTCATGGAAAACACTGTGTCCACTTTCTCCTTTTTTTTTTTTTTTTTTACAAAGACATTTTCCACCGGCGCCTCCTACGTTTGACAGTGTTGTGTCACGTAGCCTGTACGAAAGCATCTATAATAGCGTATCCAGCATAGGGCCTCTTATTAGGACAACGCCACCCCCAGTGGACAAATAGGGACAGCATTGCATTTTCTCCATTTTTTTTTCTTTTTCTGAAAAATTCAAACTTCTTTGCAATTTTCACACTTTGCAAATGAACTTATGAACCTGAAAATGAGCATAATATGTGGCCTTTAACAGCAAGGACCCAGCGTCACTCTGTATGAACCAGTAGACTGCCTGCACCGAGTGGCCTTTTGCTCTTCTCGGTATGTTTTTGTAGAATTTGTTACGTAAACCCAGTTTTATAAACCTTCCTTATAGGAAGCTTTCCTCTGTAAGTTAATTATTTTTCACTCGCAATATCCTTTGCAGCCATGACTTACTGTCTTTATTATTGCACTTTTAGGCATCACAGAATAACTGTAGTAGGAAGGTGCTGTTCTGATTTTCATGCTGGCAGAAACAGAACCCAACGATAACTTTCAACAGCCCAGGAATGCCAGCGATTGAAAAAATAGATAAAACCGATTTCACTTTTTAATGAATGACTTGCGTAACTGCGTCCGTATTATATCATCCTAATGGAGTAACCATGATCCCTGCTACAGCTTCAAATGAGACACACTACTTGCGTAACTTTTGGCCTGTTTTGATTTTTAAAGTAACAGTTGTGCCATCTTCTAACATTATTAAATCTCTTAATCATATCTGTCGACATGTTACAAGTCGTTTCCAAACCAGGCTGTAAATCCTGATGTTGGAGAATTGACTTAAACATTAATTCATGATATAAACCGGGGCCACAGTTTAAAAGCCTCTCCATGAGGAAGATTCATTTGTCCAACATCTATAAGGAATGATCCGAGGCCAGGTGTATTAATTTAGCCAAGTCTTCCATTAAATGATTCATTTAATCTTCAGCCAATAATTCAAAAAGGTTCAAAGCTTTGCATGAATCAGGTGATTTAAACAAAAGTATCGAGTGTCCGCACGCTACCGTATGCAATGCATACATTTGCACACTGGATAATCACCTCACAAAATAAACAAACTGTTTCGTAAAAAAAAACGTTAATTCAACTGCGGTAAGAAGGTGATTGTTATGTAATCTATCACAGTGGGTAAATATTACATAACGAGGAATGGGTCGACGTTCGGTGGACGCACTTCTGAGATGAACCAGATGCCGCCTCGTTTAGTTTTGGGAACACACTGAATTCATTGAGCACCGAGGAGGTTCCACATATCCTGTCCACAGACTGTGTGTGTGTGTGTGTGTGTGTGTGTGTGTGTGTGTGTGGTTTACATCCACAGAGTGATCTCTCATACCAACTGAGTGCACTTTGTACTGTGGCTTTCTGTAATTATCTCGCCATGATGTAGTTTGGAATCACCCTCTCCTGTATCATTTCCAGTACAAACTAGATACTGTATAGACACATAATGTCTTCCCTTGCATCATAAACCACTAATAATCCTACAGTTTGTGATTAAAGCTTCACATTTACGTAACGCTGACATTCGAATTGTAAATCAACATTCGAATCAAATATATCAGCGATTTATTTTTTGGGCTTTCCCGCTTTTATTCAATAGTACGACTAAAGATTCTGAACTGAAGATCATGCTCTGTAAGGTGACTTTGGGTGTTTTGAAAGGCACCACTAAATAAAATGTTTTATTATTGACAGGAAAGGGACGAGAGAGAGAGAGAGAAAGAGAGAGAGAGGGGAAGACCGCGGAGCAAAGGACCGTGGGTCCAGTACATGGGTCGGTCCGGGGCGCCCGTGTGTTGTTTTTCTGACACGAAATCTGGCCTGATTTCCTCTCAGTATTATACTTTTAAGACCCTGCAAACATACTGATGTTAATACGATACTGTAGATCAGCCTGAAATAATTACGATGAGTATCAAAATGTTGCGCTCTGAGACACTTTGTGAATTATTAATTCAATGTCTTTGTGATATAAATTCAAACTGTTTTTAAAGAGGACTTGATGAGGTCACAACCTGCACATTAACAAGCAATAGGAACAAATTCATTTTGAACTAGGACGACACTCAGAGAGCGCAGACCTCCGCCAACGCCATGCCCTATCTCATGATGTTAACAAAAAATAAAAATACATTGTGTATCCAACCCATGATTCAGATCTGCTCCAGAATGGGTTCTTCCTTGGCCCATGTTACACACTTCCACTAAGTTTCATGAAAATCAGGCCAGTAGTTTTTCCGTAATCATGCTGACAAACAGACAAACAAACTGAAACATGACCTCCTTGGTGGAGTTATTAACACATAGACTACACAATGAACTTGATGAACGTGGGTCTGCGCATGCTTGCAAAGTTGCATAACTGCAGAATACATTGTTGCCTCTGTATTGGTTATTTAAGGAGGTATTATCAACCCAGCAGATCCCAGGTTGTTACCCAGCAGCCTCTGGTGCACGTGCAGGGCGGGCAGCCCCATGAGGACAGTTAATTGCACGTATAAACAGAAGTCAGCTGATGTTGATGGCTAACACGTGGAGGAACACTCTGTGTGTGTTAGTCATGGATGTATTATATATAAGAACTGTATACCAGACTCAAAGGTGGCGCTCGGTCACTAGAATGAAAATAGTCAAAAAACTTTTTCCAGCTTCCGGGTTTGTTTCTTGGGATGATGTCATGCAAATAAAAATAATTTTAGGCTCTGGGAAAGTTTTGCAGATATAAAACTTTCATGGTTAAAAAATTACAAAGTTTGATAAAGTACCTTGTTTTAAGTTTAAGGTGTCATGTCAACAGTTTTACAGATGTCTCATTTATAATGGTGGTCTATGAGGAAAATTAGGGTTTTTTTTTTTCCCGTTACAATACCACGAGTGGCCACTGGGACAAAGTGTTAGTACAGTAAACAAATGGATATGAGCCATGAGGGTTAATATTGTTTTTGCACTGATGCATGTCAACTCTTGATGATTATAATTTTTGGCTGGACCGCAGCAAAGCTCTTAATTAATTAAGAGGCATAATGAGGGGCACGTTGGAGAAACGGAGTGCAAAGTGGACTTTACTGCATCCAAGTGGTGTCAGTTGTGTGTGTCTCTGATGAAGCGTGAGTAAAGAGTTATTTCTGACTGAACGGGACATTTATTGAGCCTTTCACAACATTTTGGTTTATTTATTTAAGGCTGTTTTGCTGATGCTGAGCTAATTTACTCCCCATGTAACTTGTTTATGCTAATGCAGCTGCTGGATGTGGACAATGTTGTTGTTTACTGATATGTCGCGGTCCAGCCACATACTAGGTTTCAACCTAGTCTTGTTTCTTTCTTAATTTTTGTTTCTTGGTGGCGTGGCTCCCTAGGCAATCGTCGATATGGGCCGGCCCTGCCCCCGGGGATTAATAAAGTATTTCTGATTCTGAAATGTGATGGATAAATAAAGTTAGACTAAACTGAATGATGGTGTGTTGTGATGTTTCTCACATGAAATCAGATATTATTATTATTACAATAATTATAAGCTGGTGATGATGATGTGTTTTTAAATTCAGAACCTGAATGCACTGTCATTGCAGCTGGGGAATGACTAGCTGCACTTTCTACCTATATAGTACAGTTGTGACATCACAACCGTACGGTAGTCCTGATGGCTCGTTTAAAGGCACAGTTTCTGAATACGGGCTGTGTGCATTTCTCCGTGGATTGAGCGTTTTGATACATTCACAGTATTTATATAGCAGCTAGACCTGCTTTATAATAAAAAAGAGACATGGAAATCTCACTTTTACAATATGGGATCTTTAGAAATTGTCTTTTTGCATCAATACAGTACACAAACCATCATTTGAATAAGCATGAAACACCAACTATGCGCACTGAGTATGAATAAATGACAAACCCTCACAGAGCAGTCTGCAGTAAAGTTTTATCATACATGTAGTAAACACATACTCTCAGGTATCCAAATGTGTAAAGTATGGATGTGTATTCCAACACCTCAGACAACAAAAGTGCAGTAGATATTGTCCTCATCATTTGTGAGTGAACTCATTATCTACAAGTGTTTTCATTATTTTGTCAATGTGGAAAGACAATTGGCAAAATAGTGTAGCAAAGTAGAGACCAATATACAGTTTCACTGGAAGTGTTTTTATTAAATTACAAACAGTGCGTGCGTTCAGTTTGGCACACTTGGTAAATAAAAAATTCAATTTCTACACTGTTATCCAACATATTCACCTGTAGGTGGTGCTACAGTTTTAATCAGTAGCTGGTTTATTTAAAGCAATTATACTGTAGATTTTAATAGTACATATTTGAATGTATGACAGTGTCTTCATTAAACACTTAAATGTGTTAAAATAAGGACATGTAGATTAAAGGTTCATGATGGTTTGTGTTTAGGCCAACACATAGTTTGACGGTTACAGATGGAAACATTCTTAGAAGATATAGTATAGAAAATAAATAGTAAAAATATAACAAACCAAGAGACACAGACAAACTGTCAAACTTATTTTTCCAAGGTCAAGAATTAACTTTTAACACTCAACATAATTTTCATTTAGAGAATAAAAGTATGTAAAGTAGATTATAATGGGATACTCATGAGATTTTATTTCTTATTCCTAACTTCTAATCATATATAATTGCAGAGCTTCCAGTTTAGTACTTGTATTGAATCCCTCCTGGTGGATTGTAACACATTACACATACACTTTTTAGGTACTTGTACTTTACTTGAGTATTTCCATTTTCAGCTACTTTATTCTTCTACTCCACTACATCTCAGATGTTGTAAATTGTAAACTGCATTTATCTGACTTTAGTTTACAGATTCAGATTATTAAAACAAAATATAATAAATTAATAAATGATGATGTATTATCTTAGATAACTACCCAGCAGTATATCAAGTAATTAAAATGAGCTCCACCTTTACCAGCTGCAACACATTAATGCATCAATAATTATAATACAATTATAAAAGCTAATATAGGCTATACTATTCTGCATATTTGAGTACTTTTACTTTTGATACTTATATTTAGTATATTTCGATGCAAATTCTTTTGTACTTTTAAGTAATATTTGAATGCAGGGCTTTTAATTGTAATAGAGTATTTCTACACTGTGATATTAGTACTTTTTCTGAAGTAAAAGTGGTTGAATGATGTTTTGTTGCTGGGGAAGACTCAGGTCCTGCCTCACCTCCCTTCAACCTCACCCTCATCACTAATTTCACAGACAGCCAATCAGAAAAATCCCTCCACGCGTTGCTAGGCAGGCTGTGCGCATCACCAGCCAATCGGATTGCCCAGACCGGGAACGGGCGCAAGGAGCTGAGACAGACCGAGTAACAGCGTCTGAGTCCCGGGGAAGAACATCACGGAGCCTCCGTGGAAAAAAAGACCCCCGCAACACAGCCAAGATGCCGAACAAAGCCAAGAAGGAGAAGGTGAGCCGACGACTGCAACGCTGTACAGTTTGATATAACATGGCGGTTATTTTTAGCTGACGAAGACTTTATATTTTATCGAGTAGCGGCTAGCTAACATAGCAAGCTAACCTGCTAAGGCCCCGCTAGCAGAGCACGGCTAAGCTAACCGCTAGCTGCAGAGTTGCTAGCATCATTCTACATGTGTGTGCCAACTGGTCAGACCATGGGTTAGACACAGTATCCAGATGAAGGTACACATCGATAATAATACATTTACATTAAGGGCGTTGTCCAGTTGTTAAACCGGTAAAGTGGAGTGTTAGCTGACAGGTAGCATCCTTGCTAACTAACGCTAGCTGGTGCAATTAACGGGCTGCTGCTGCAGCTGGAGCTCCGGGGAGTAACCGCTGCCTGTTCCCTTCAATTATTCATTTAGTAGAAAACAGGCTCGGGTACAAAAGTGATTCATTCATGCATGTGTGCCTTCATCATGAAATATGTGATGCTAACCAGCTGGGAGCTGAGGAGAGTGCAGGTTAGCTGTTAGCTCAGTCAGACTCCGTTAGTTTTTCTGCTGATTTTATCATGAGACACATCATGGGAGTGTGTTTATGCAGCTGTGCAGATTGTGTGTGTGTGCATAGTATACAGATGTGGGAGATGTACTCAGATCCTTTATTGCAGTAAAAGTACTAATACCACAGTGTAGAAATACTAATATTTCAAGTAAAATTGTTCATCACTTTAGTGTTGCAGCTGGTAAAGGTGGGGCTCATTTTAATTACTTGCTGGGTAGTTTAATCTATAATAACACACCATCATGTATTAGTTGATTATATATTGATTTAATGATCTGAATCTGTAAAGTAACTAAAGCTATCAGATGAATGTAGTGCAGTAAAGAGTACAGTATGTGTCTCTGAGATGTAATGGAGTAGAAGCATAAAGTAGCAGAAAATGGAAATAGTCGAGTACAACTCCAAAATTGTACAGTATTTTCGTTATATTCCACCACTGATATTATACACACAGTAATCACAGTCAGTGTGTGTGCTGTTTGATTTAATGTAGGCTATTAACTGATTAACTAAGAAACTGATTAGTTGTTTATAAAATGTCAGAAAACAGTGAAAAATGTCCAATTTGACATCTTTAAATGTCTTGTTTTGTTCGACCAACAGTCCAAAACCCAATTATATTCAGTTTACTTTGATAAAAAACAGAAAACCTAATTAATAGATTCAGCTCTTATTAATTTCTATAAAATCTACTTTAGTAAACTGTAACTTACTTCACTTCTGTTGAACACTCAGTGTTTACATTAAAGTTGGAAACAGAAGTTTGACAAAATAATCTTTACTCAAGGTCCATCAACTATCTTTTCCTGGAGCTTTCAACCACATTTCACAGTCTGCATCAGCTGGATGTAGGGATGTTCATGGTTAACCATTTAACTGTTAACCGATAAGAAATATTCTAACCGATTAATACTATCAGTTAAACAGTTAAAAAAAAAAGAAAAAAAGAAAATTTTACACGTGTCAATCAACTGGGGGGCGGGCGTGTTGACACTTGCAACCAATCATACGTGCTCCATATTTCTGCGCTAAGGCAAAATGAAGAGAGCCAAGAAAAGTACTGTGTGGGAGCATTTCGACCAAAAGGAGGACGATGTCATTTGCAAGATATGCAACGCAGTCCTGAAATACAGCAGCAGCACGAGCATCCGCAGGTACCGACTGATGGAGGACAGGTATCACAACCAACTTTGCTCTCCATGCTAGCAGGGAAAATGTGTGATGGGCGGCACATTGCATTCACACAAAAAATAAAATAAGACACCTTTATCTTATAATTACAAGAAAAGATGTCATAATTACGAGAAAATACCTTGCAATGCACTTCTGTACAACCCCTTTCCTGTTTCATACGTGCCCCCCCAGTGTGCTTTTACTACTCCGTGTGTGCATGCGTGTTGCATAAAATCATCAGAGTACCTCAAACATACTTGACTATCTGACTTTATTTCCAGTTTCTAGAGAGACATTTATGTATGAATCATCCATTGTTTGAGTGTACAACCAGGGGAGTAACATATTTAGATTTTCCATTTTAACACTGTTACACACACACACACACACACACACACACACACACACACACGCACACACAGACTTAAAACTCCAAACATAACTGGCATGGTTTCTCGTTGTCAGGTTGTGATCTTAGTGTTTTAATTACAATTTCCATGGCCCACAAGCCTGCCGTTAGCAGCGCCTCCAGCTGTGTGCCTTTTGATTTGAATGAGGCATGCTAATAATGCCAAGAGGCCATTTCAGGCAAAGTGAAATGTATAATTTTCTGCCAGTGAATGACACAGATTCTTTTCATTTTTGTAAGCATATTGTGCGTCTCCCACTGCATTCTGCAACCTGCAAGTCTTTGCACATGTGAGTCTGTATATATGTGTGTGTGTGCTTTTTTTTGTAAATTGAAAGCACATAAATGCATCAACAAGTCCTCCAACCCATAAGAAAGATCTTTATTTCTTTACTTGGGTTAAAATCAGTACATTTGTTACGTGTTTGTTGCACCGGTCTCCTGGGTCAAAGTGCTGTGTTTGTTTGATCCATCCACCAAATGAAATATTAAAGTTAAAATATGAATTTAAAGGCTCAGAATAGAAGAAGAACCTCTATCTTACCACATATTGGTATTCATGTCTCACATATCTGTTTGTTTTTAGAACGAGCACCCAACACAACAATAGGAAAACAAACAACCAGATGTTATGTTGCTCCCTCAAACATGGACGATATATTACAAGAAACTACATGCATTACTAGAACAATTGCATTAAAAAATTGACACAAAATGATTTTATTTAATATATTTTATTCTAGTCTATGTAACCACATCACCACAGCAACACATCGTCACGCATGTTTGTTTTTAATGTCCTGCCATCCTGTCGGACAGTTTGTTTGTTTTTCCCGTGCCGTCCAGAAGGTTTTGTCCGTCCGCCGGTACCGTCTCCCTGACTCCATGTGAATGCAGCATTATACGGCTGTCTCCACCTCAGCCGTGCTCTCAGAAACATCTGCCACTGATCTCCACTAACATATTCAAGAGCCTTGAGGTCTCTGGTTGTGACCGCTGCTGCACAGACTCGTCCCCCTCAGGGTTTGTCTCCGCTGGATGCGAATCAGCCACATGTTTTAGTCATCCGTCTGTCTGAACAGAAACACTGTCATTTTAACAAATGTTGCTGTCTGCAGCAGCTCTGTGCAGGCTGGAGCTTCATCAGCTTCCATCACTCATGCATCAGTACAACCTGAAGCATCCAGTTCTTTATAGTTTCCCTTTTCCTTGCACTCATAAACCAAAGACTGTCCTTCATTAGTCAGTCTATTAGGTTTGGGTGGTATCATACCTCCACACCGTCTTGCCTTTTTTCCAGAGTACACAGTATTATGATGGTATTTGTGTGAAAAAAAGAAACTTTGTGTGGCGAAATATTGATGGATCCAAACTTAACAAAGCATGAATTCAGACTTTTTACTAATCTTCATCACGATATAGATATTTCAGTGCACTTTCCATCTGTTTATCGCAATTATATCACAACAAAAATCTGTTTATTTTGGGTTCATACTGCTGTAGTAGCAGCTGCCATCATGCCCTCCAAACTCCATTCAGAAAACAAACATTTTAAAAGTTGTTCACTTGTTGTCTTGCGGACAGACGTGACAAAACATTAATTCATATTTTTTACAAATCTGCATCATACTGTAGTCATTTTGGCGTACTTTTGATCCGTTTATTGTAATTAAAAATCATAATCTGGACCTCAAGTACTAACCGACAGTCATCCTGACGTAACTTTACTTCCTGAAGAAAGTAGTGAAATTCACCGAGCTGTGGTGATGTTTTTAATCCAGACACAACGCTGTTTAGTTTTCAGACATATCTGGGACTTCCAGCTACAAAGCAGCAGTAATCATTATTTCCACCATGTTGATGAAAGAAACGTTGTCGGTGCCTACAGCGACGCTGACGGGAGTACACGGGAGCCCCGCGAGTAACACGTCGCGAATACACATGCGATGCAGGAGAGTCTGTATTTTGTGACAGTATTATTATAATTCATACTGTCTGGATTTCTAAATACCCTGGTATACCGTAATACCATGATACCTCCCAACCGTAGTCCAAACACGAACTCCGTACCCTTGAAGATCCTCTCCGGGGTCACTGAGGCTGGAGGTTGACTGCCTCTCCTCACACTCTTCCCTTTTTAAAAAGTCGGTAGGGAAATTGATTTGAATTAGACATTTAGTGAAAAATATCATCTTGTAAAACCTGGGACTTGTGGAAGAGTTGGTGTGTATGCAGAGAGAGAAGTGACTGAGGGCCTTGGTCGAGGGGAAAGCCAGGGCTGTCTCCCCCCCTGGGTATTGTCATGGCTCTGAATGGCTAATGGGAAGTGAAACCAGAGCTGCAGATTGCTCCTTAATGGTTGCTGAGCTATGTTGTACACCATACAAGAGCTGCGTTTTCTTGAAGCATGTTTGCATATTTAGCGGAGAACAAAATCTGAAACAAGTCGGAAATGTGCTCACTTTCTTTTGTTGTACATAGATGTAACAAGCAGCTGTCTGTCGACTTGGAAAACGTTCTTTAGATAGTGACGGATGTTGAGATCCGTCTTTGTGGACGTGTTGCTTGATTGAACGCACACTCAGTAAAGCTACATGTTAACAACATGCTGTTAAATGTTAACACACTGTGCATATGGAGCATTCCCTCGAGCGACTCGTGAGCACATTGAGAATGGTCCTCCATTTTCTGTCTTGTGTGCACCTCTGACCACTGGCACCCTTTTTTTCTCCCTCGGTCTCTTTAAGATGCCTTAAGCGTCCAAATGAATATAGATGAGCGGAGAGATCAGCGCGTGTTCAAATCAATGGCCTGCCAAATACAATAAAAACCGCTGCTCGCTACTAGTCGCGTCAATAAAACATTGATTCGGAAACGCAGGCGTTTTGCTGAGGCTCTTTACTCCCACTTCCTCTGAGCGACTTCAGCTCAGGAAAACTTTGAATACATGTCGGCTGTATTTGTTTTTGCTAACTTGCGTGGATTAAAGATACATCGACAGCCACGGCTCGACATTAACTTTTTAGTAGATTTACTTTGCGCTTGTCCAGGCCCAAAAATCACTTCATTCAAGTTAATAAATGTAATTAATAACATTTGAAGTTCCTCTGCTACTGTTTTTATTCTTTAAAAAGGAGGCTCAAATAATCACCTGTCATAAAAGCTGACTTTCCCTTTAAATTTCTCAAAAACTGTACTGTAAAATCATACGAATCGTCATAAACAGGGTCGTCCTGAACCAGAATCAAAATGTTTTTGTGACGGATCAAAGATGATTATTTGATGATATTTTAACGTGATTGGTCGATAACTTTATTTGCAGTGTGAAAGCTCAGAAAAGCGACGAAAAATGATTTTTCGCTGTGTAATATCGGCGTTCTGTGTATGAAAAATAGGCGCCCGGTCTGTAAAGGCCTTTAATGTGGAGCCCTGACAACTAGTTGTTTGTATATGGCTACATATGGCTGTCTTTCACTTTCACAGAGACTGTCAGCTCCCCCGAAACCGTCAGTGTCGGTTGTGTCTGTCAGAAATCTGGTCAACATTAGTAAGATTTTAACCCATCTCAAAGGCAAACGTATAGAAAATGATCAAAAACCCAGTGTGTTCCTTTACGTTGTGACTGTTGTCAGAAGGTTTTCCATTACCGTCATGTACAGTACACATTTCTTATCATATCTGTGTTGTTCTCTGTGCCTACTCTCTAAGCTCAGACTCAGACGTACACAATTAGCAGAAATCCCCGTGTTTTGGGTAACAGATCAGAGAGGCTGTGCATCATCTTGCCTCGCTAGGGAGTCTTTTCTCTTTTGTTTTCTTTCTGAAATGACTTGGTCGCCACAAACCACAAACTTTCACACCCCGAAGAGGAGAAAGTGTGTGGTGTGTTTAAGCGCAGTCCCGTAAGAGCCAGCGCCGTCTCCCCGTTTTTAGCCAAAACCTGAAGGAATTGAAAAGGGGTGAGTCAACGGTCCAGCAACTCTGAATAAGCCCGGAGGATAAAGAGGCCCCAAGTTAATTATTCAAACCAGCGGGAGAGATGCCTGGCACGCAAACATGCACAGGGTTTCCCCAGGGATAGTGCACGGGCCTCCTGTGGTTTGGTCATGCAAAGTACTTTGAATGGTAGTGTTGGGAACTGTGGTAAAAAGAGGTACTTTAAAAATCAATGCACATGCTGCATGTTGTCCTTGGA
This sequence comes from Heterobranchus longifilis, assembly GCA_028570985.1. NCBI lineage: Eukaryota > Metazoa > Chordata > Actinopteri > Siluriformes > Clariidae > Heterobranchus > Heterobranchus longifilis. Next base: position 224 of record JAOVVB010060205.1, on the reverse strand, counting down.
CTAGAAGATTCAGTGTGGCTTTCTAAATGTGTTTGCTTCTGTTTATTCACAGACTGTAAAAAAAATAATGGACAGAGCTTCCAGGTCTGAAGACTGAGGCCAGTGCAGAAGTGCCTTAAAACTTGCATTCTGTACTCTGGCCAGCAGGGGGATACCAGCGGTTGCTCATACAAGTCTATGGGAAAATGGTCCTACTTCTCTCTTGATTTATGACCTCAGTAAAC